>LJIJ01000550.1:0-99442 GCA_001718145.1 Orchesella cincta
TCGAGAGTGATCCCTAGATGCATATGGGATTGCAATACATGTAGGCTAGACTTGCACTACAACAAATATTATATTAGCTTTATTTACTACTTCTTGTATATTAATTGGGGTAATGCATGCGTAACTGAGAAATACCTCCTCAGCTTAAAACAGGGTATCTTAATTAAACAGATTCCCGTCAAGATACTTGTAGCTTGGCTAAATTTGGCCACAGCAGGTTTAAGCTTTTATAAGAGGCATACATGTATGAATACATACATTACCAACATACATTAAGCAAATATTTTTAACTTTGGCTCATTATCCTAGCTTAGAATAGCATATTTATAGAACATCTATGCCCTGCAGCAATACTAAGGCTGTCGTTGCTCATAACACAATAACGTAAACAGGGAGGTTTGCATATATAGTGGCGTTTAAATACAAATGCAACTAGATGTAGAGTGATTTTGCTCATAATGGTTACATATTGGGTAGAACGTTTATGCTCATGTAGCAGTTTGTTGCAGTACCTCCGGGCGCGCGCGTAGCAAGAACTCATCCAGGCCAAAGCAAATGTTTCATGGTCGATTAGACATAACACTATAAATCCTTTTGGCTGAGTGTCGAAAGTAGTTGTTCACACAAAAATCCAGCCCATAGCCAGTTCTTTTGTGTCCATTGTCTTGTTTGGCGCACAGCGTGCGGACGAAGACAGGCTACAGTCGATAGACGGGGAATAGTTCTCTCGTGCGTTGATGGCGCAACACAGCCTGGCGTCGGAACCCAGTTTTCCAAAAAATGATGTTTCAAAACAATGAGTCTTCTCTTTCTGATAGTGTTTGGTGTGGAAGGGATTGTGCCTTCCGAGAAACCGGGTCCGTTGGAACCGCATCGTGCACGGAGAAGCCTAACGTTATGCGGTCAATCATACTCATCATGACATGCAGCGCTTTAAAATATATTTAGAGTGGTTCATAAATGTGGAATTGGCGGTAACCCGTACTTGTCAAGAGGAATGCGGCTATCTAAAGTATACGATGCGTATGCACCGTAGACGTCTATATCGATCAGGTATCGCCGAACCTAATACCATACGGCTCGTAGAACGCATTAGAGTGTCAACATGAAAAAACAATGAAGTTAGACACTGGATGAATGCTCGAATGAAAATTTATAATGCCGGTAAGGTTGACCGAGGAGTCATGGTTGATGGAGGAAAGCAAATATGCAAATGGTTTATGCCCGCCCAAAAACGGACGGTGGAATGGATACGTGCAATACATCATCGTCAAAGACGCTTAAAGTTTGTACAGTAAATTTGACGTCATTTTATTGAACCCAATTAAAAGTGTCTTTATGACAGATAATAACCATTAATAAATAATGAGCGCCATTACTGCAAAAGTCGCCATAATGCAGATTAAGTTAACACTGCACATAAGTTGGCTTTCAACGGAGTCGTTATCATAAAAGGGGCTTGGAAGCCTGTACTCACTTAAATCATGAAGTCTACACTCGTCGTAATTGTGGCGTTGATCGCGCTTATCAAAGTACAAGGTGAAAAGGAGGAAATCGCAAACAGGGTATATAAAGCTTGTTCCGAAGAACTAGATGTGTTTACCCGTTGCTCTTAATTTAAAAAATTAAAATTTTATTCCAAGGCCATCGTGGGTGAGCCGACTTCACATGATGTCTCGACTTCAGAATTCGTTCAGCAAAGTTTGGTAAGGTTCAAAAAATTAAAACTTTTTAAAGTTTCAGTTAGTGCGCAAAGTCTCGGCGCGAGTGACTGTTCTGATTGATCGTTGAAGTGGGGAGGATGCATTTTAGAAGTGATAATGCAAAGCAGGCGGGGCTAACACAAAGAGGTGAGACTATGGGATGAGTGTGGAGGTGAGCGGTAGACACGCTGGAGAGTGACAGAGCGCTGTTTGCGGAGCGATCAAAATATCGAAAAAAAACGGGGTATGATAAAACTCCCAGAAAGAAGTTTTAAGTAGAATTGTGTTGTAAAATTTGAACACTGTTTATTAGACAGTACCTGTCAAGGAAGGGGTTTGGTCATCCTTAGACCCCTTAAGAGAGGCAGGAACCAAACTTGGCTAAATCAGCGACATGAAATTGAAAAGACAGGATCACTAATACTACACTACTTTGCCATTATCTAAAAATATGTAAAATGATGTTAACTTACAAGCCAATATCAATTAGAAACTAATTATGAACAGTTTTTGAAGTAAAATAAATTCAAATTTGTCAACTAAAATGCCATCAGGTAAAAATGCTATTAAAAAAGAGGACATTGCAAACACTTATTTACTTTTATGCAAGCAGGTGCTGAACGCGACAACATTTCGGACCTTGCATATAGTAGTTAGTAAGCAATATTTCCTGTTGATTTAGCAAAAAAAAATTTCTGGAATCTTCTCGTCTAAAAACTGATATTGAAAACGAATTTTCGTAAAAATTAAAGCATTGGTTTATTAACAGCATCGTTGATTCATGAACTCAGCTATGAATTTGTCCCATAAAAATCCAACGACAGACAACGACGCAATAAAAATTTCTCTTAATATGTACCTAAAGTCCCATAACAATTAATGATTTGCGGGAATGGTTTGAGCAGAAATTCGATACTTTATGCATTGTGCTTTGCTCAAATTCAAATTTTAATGAAAACATTATTGATCATTAATATCTGGAAAATGTTAGTGCAAACACTAAGTTTCAAAGAATGCACTTACAATTAGTTGTAAGACAAGTTTTCGACTTCGCGTTTAAATTAGTTGTACGCTGTGGTGTCGAAAAGTGTGGTTTCTTCGAGATTTGCGTGGCTGGTTTGCTATTTTGGAGCTTTTTTGGTGGATTTGGTAAGACATACATGACAGGTTTCTATGGGGATTACCAAACAATTTCGTGGTTGCTATAAGAATTAAACATAATCAACAGCGAAGAGGAAACTTAAAAATATAAACGAACGAATGCAAAAAGATGCTTTTCTGCAAAGAAAAATGGCATTTTAGATATTTTCTTTCACAAAAGGACCTTTTTTAGAATACCGGGAATCATATTATTCCAAACACATTTTTTATTTTTGATATATTGAGCATATAATCTACAACATAGGTTTAAAACCTTATCCGTGTCAAATTGCCCGCAGCGTCCACGTTTATTGGTGATCATGGCATTCAAGTCACAAATTAGGTACTGCTCGATTACAGCGGCACTCTTTGTGGCCAAACATGAAGGCCTCGACAGAGACAGTACTTAATTCTTCTCTGGCTAGAAAGGCCGGAAAGGGAAGGGTCTTGTTTTTATCATTTGGCGAACACCAAGACCGTGCGTCGATTCGCAAACGGTTTCATAATAAGACAGGTGAAACGAAACCAGGGAAAAAACTCGTCTGAGTGGTCATGAGCCGCGGCAAGTTATTGACCGGCGACTAGAACGGAACGCGATGCTTCAGTGCAGCAACTGGACATGGTGGTAAAGTAGTGAGTGTTAAGGGCTCAAATCAGGACAGGGAAGGTAAGAGATCTGTAAGAGACGGAAATTCAGAGCAGTTGAACACAGTAGTACCATGCCGTAATAGTCAGGCATTGCCGGGCAAGAGTACGCCAGGCAGGTTATATCTGTTGTTGTTGGTACTTAGTGTTTAACGCTAGTGAGCTAATGCTTGGGCAGAAACATAACGATGTTTTAGTGTAGTTTTAAACACTATAGCCTCCCAAAATATTTGGCAGTGTATGTTCTGGCCACAAATAGCAATAAAAATAACTAACAGCCATTTTTGCCAAATGTTTTCATTGCGGTCGCATATTAAACGGTTTTGAGCATGCAATGCTAGCTCGGGTGAAATATCGAAAGCAATTACAGCTTCTTTAAAATTATTATTGATTTCTGGCAAATGTTAGACGTGTAGAAGTCTGTGGATGAGCGTTGGTTTATTCACAAAGAGTGGCTGGTATCCAAATGTACTTTATTTTGGTTAAATAATATGCAATAGCCACTAATAACAGAGACATTAGGGCAATGTGGACCCAGGCGCAAATTTTGTGGCAACTTTCCTGTAGATGATATGCTAAGCTGCATGAATAGAAGAATTAGGAAGAGTTGTTTGAAAGATGTTTTTCCGGGATTCAAAAAAGGCCTCTGCACATCAATCTCAGCGAAGCTAGATTTGATCAGCAAAAATCTGCATTAATAAAAATTACAGCATGTTCAAAAATATTACTTAAGTTGTTTTTTGCGCAACACTAGATGTACGTGAAATGGTTATGCCTAAGGTACACATATTACAAGTGACAACCGTGTAGTTACACAAAGGGAGAACGAAAATTCAAATTTGACATAAAAATTCATATCACATTTATGTCAAATCTTTTATGCTCATATCCTTTGTTCATATCGTATACATGAAATTAATCAAGCTCCTCTTTGAACCTAATGCATTATACTAAAACATCATTTTGGTAAAAGAATTTGAAAATCAAACTTCCTTCCTAAAATTGATTTCTTTGAATATGCTCCAATCAGCTCAGACACAAGAATAAAAGGACTTGGCACCTTGACTTTCATGTGTACCACGGTGCGGGAATCTTTATAGATTCTAAATCTTGGTGCAACCACATCTAGACTTCCTTCATGTTGTTTAATTCCCTTATGATCTTCCTGTGACCTGGTTAAAACTTAATCAAGGATTCTGCACGTGTGAAGTGTACTCTTGCCACTTTTAATGTTCACTGAAACAACTTCATATCATAAATCATTCAAACGTTATGACTCTTATGACTTTATCTTAGCTAAGATTCATGAGCAATCCCTCACGAAAAGTTCGAGAAAACGTTTGACTGCAAAATCTGTGGGAAAGGATCTGAACGAGCTCACCACCTCGTAATTCACTTTAACACGAGATGCCTTCTGTGTTCGCATTGTGCAAATGGTTTCAATCGGTCCACAGATTTCGAATATCATACCAAGTTTCATACATGAGAAAATCAACATTCTTATTTAAGTCGTTCTAATGAGTTTAGGAATGCAGTTGAACTCCGACTGCACATTTGGTTCGAATGACTATCGTAAATAAACTTGAATCATATCCACTTTAGCCAACAGTTTGCAACTTAAAATAATGTTTTGCAGATTTTTCTCTTTATCATGTTATTTCAGTTTTTTTGGAAATTTTCATAGAATAAGTAATTGTACAGACTAAGCTTGAACCCCGTTTTTCACTGCTTACCTGTTTTTTTAAATAAATTGCAAATTATTTTTATCAGAACTACCAGAGTAAATTGTGAAGAAAATATTATATCAATACTCCAATGTTAATTAACACTATCCAGTAAATACTGAATTGTAAATAATTAGTTCTGTCATCATTAAGCAGTTGAGGATAACATAGGACCAAGGAATCCATTACAACTTGTGACAAGAGAACAAGAACACTCACACGTTTGCAACATAAAACGTTACCCACTTGTAAAACATAGCTTTTACTGGGCGAATCAAGCTTCGGAAAACAATGTATTAGGCATGTCAATTAAATATTCATTTCTATCAGGATTATAAGGTGTTTTACATCCAGTTGGAAACTGTTTATTCGCAGTAAAAGTATGTTTAAAGTGGGTAAGTTTATGTTGCAAAGTGTAGTGGTTCTTGTTCTTGTCAAAGTGTAATGATTCTTGTCCTATATCTCAACTCTTAATATGACAACTAATTATTTACAATTCAGTATTTACTGGATAGTGTTAATTAACATTGGAGTTTGATATAATATTTTCTTCACAATTTACTCTGGTAGTTCTGATAAAAATAATTTGCAATTTATTTAAAAAAACAGGTAAGCAGTGAAAAACGGGGTTCAAGCTTAGTCTGTACAATTACTTATTCTATGAAAAATTTCCAAAAAAACTGAAATAACATGATAAAGAGAAAATCTGCAAAACATTATTTTAAGTTGCAAACTGTTGGCTAAAGTGGATATGATTCAAGTTTATTTACGATAGTCATTCGAACCAAATGTGCAGTCGGAGTTCAACTGCGTTCCTAAACTCATTAAAACGACTTAAATAAGAATGTTGATTTTCTCATGTATGAAACTTGATATGATATTCGAAATCTGCGGACCGATTGAAACCATTTGCACAATGCGAACACAGAAGGCATCTCGTGTTAAAGTGAATTACGAGTGGTGAGCTCGTTCAGATCCTTTCCCACAGATTTTGCAGTCAAACTTTTCTCGAACTTTTCGTAAGGGATTGCTCATGAATCGTAGCTAAGATAAAGTCATAAGAGTCATAACGTTTGAATGTTTTATGATATGAAGTTGTTTCAATACATGACATTAAAAGTGGCAAGAGTACACTTCACACGTGCAGAATCCTTGGTAAAGTTTTAACCAGGTCACAGGAAGATCATAAGGGAATTAAACAACATGAAGGAAGTCTAGATGTGGTTGCACCAAGATTTAGAATCTATAAAAGATTCCGCACCCGTGGTACACATGAAAGTCAAGGTGCCAAGTCCTTTTATTCTTGTGTCTGAGCTGATTGGAGCATATTCAAAGAAATCAATTTTAGGAAGGAAGTTTGATTTTCAAATTCGTTTTACCAAAATGATGTTTTAGTATAATGCATTAGGTTCGAAGAGGAGCTTGATTAATTTCATGTATACGATATGAACAAAGGATATGAGCATAAAAGATTTGACATAATATGATATGAATTTTTATGTCAAATTTGAATTTCGTTCTCCCTTTGTGTAACTACACGGTTGTCACTTGTAATATTTACCTTAGGGCATAACCATTTCCACGTACATCCAGTGTTGGCAAAAAGCAATTAAGTAATATTTTGAAATGCTGTAATTTTATTAATGCAGATTTTTGCTGATCAACTCTGCTTGCTGGATTGATGTTGAGAGGCTTTTTTGAATCCCGGAAACATATTTCCAAACAACTCTTCTAATTCTTCTATATACTGAGCTTTAGCATATAATCTACAGGAAAAGTTGCAAAAATTTGGCCTGCGTCACATTGCCCCAATGTCTCTTTATTAGTGGTATGGATATTTTTAACCAAAATAAGTACTTTGGATACAGCACTTTTGTGAATAAACCAAGTATCACAGATTTACGTCTACGTTTGCCAGAAATCCATAATAATTTTAAAGAAGTGTATTGCTTTATATTTTCGACCTGTAGCATTGATGCTCAAACGTTTAATATGGACCGCAATTGAAAATTTGAAAAATTGGCTGTTAGTTAGTTTTTATTGCTATTTGTGGCAGAAATGACGACTGCAATATTGGCGTATAGTGTAAAATACACTAAAACATTATGTTTTGCAACATTAACTAGTAAACAACAGTACCAAAAAATTAATGGTACTTGCATGGAATGCCTGACTATTTACGATGTACTACTGCTGTTCAATGACTAATTCCGTCTTTTACATATCCTATTCCTGTCCTATTTACTTTTAAACATCACTACACAAGTCAGTTTTGTTTGAAATGCGTAGGAGTATATTTGAAACGGTCAGAACGTATTTTTCTGGTTTGTTTCGCTGCCCTATATGAACGTTTCGGTATCGACGCCACGGACGGTGTTCGCAAATGTAAAAGAGAATTTTCTCTCTCTTGGCTTTCTAGCAAGAGAAGAATTAAGTCTCTGTGAGGCTCTGTTTGGCCACAAAAGTGGTGCAATCGAAGTACCTATTGTGACTTGAATGCCCATATCACCAATAACGAGACGGTGGGGCAATTTGACACGGATAAGGTTTTAAACCTATGTTGTAGATTATATGCTCAATATATCAAAAAATAAAAAATGTGTTTGGAAATATGATTCCGGTATTCAAAAAAGGTCCTTTGTGAAAGAAAATATCTAAAATGCCATTTTTCTTTGCAGAAAAGCATCTTTTTGCATTCGTTCGTTTATATTTTAAGTTTTCTCTTCGTGTTGATTATGTTTAATTTCTTATAGCACCACGAAATTGTGTTGGTAATCCATAGAAACCTGTCATGTATCTTACAAAATCCAGCAAAAAAGCTCCAAAATAGCAAAAACAAAACCAGCACGCAATCTCGAAGAAACCACACTTTTCGACACCACAGCGTACAACTAAATTTAAACTGCGAAGTCGAAAAACCTTGTCTACAACTTAATTGTAGTGCGATTCTTTGAAACTTAGTGATTTTGCACTAACATGTTTCCAGATTATTAATGATCAAATAAGTTTGGCATTAAAGAAAAAATTTTTTTTGAATCTTGAGGCAAAGCACAAATGCATATAGATTCGAATATTCTGACTCAACGCATTCACGCAAAATCCATTAATTGATATGGGAGAACTTTAGGTTCCTACATATTTAAGAGCGAGACTAACTTGCGTCGTTTGTCTGTCGTTGGATTTATTATGGGACAAATTCAATAGCTGAGTTCATGAATCAACGATGCGTGTTAATAAACCAATGCTTTAATTTTTACGAAAATTCGTTTTCAATATCAGTTTTTAGACGAGAAGATTCCAGAAATTTTTTTTTGCTAAATCAACAGGAAATATTGCTTACTACCTACTATATGCAAGGTGGAAATGTTGTCGCGTTTCAGCACCTGCTTGCATAAAAGTAAATAAGTGTTTGCAATGGTCTTTTTTTAATAGCATTTTTACCTGATGGCATTTAGTTGACAAATTTGAATTTATTTTACTTCAAAACTGTTCATAATTAGTTTCTAATTGATATTGCTTGTAAGTTAACATCATTTTACATATTTTTAGATAATTGGCAAAGTAGTGTAGTATTTAGTGATCCTGTCTTTTCAATTCATGTCGCTGATTTAGCCAAGTTTGGTTCCTGCTCTCTTAAAGGGGTCTAAGGATGACCAAAACCCTTTTCCTTGAGGTACTGTCTAATAAACAGTGTTCAAAGTTTTACAAACACAATTTATAAAACTTTTTTCTGGGAGTTTTATCATACCGTTTTTTCAGTATTTTGATCGTCCGCAACAGTTGCATTCCTTAAAACTTGGTAATTAGTACTGTTTTTACCCTCTTTCTTCTTTAAAATCTATTAACATCAATAAAATATTGCGGAGGACTTTGGACTAAACTAAACCTTTAAAAAGTTTTAATTTTTTGAACCTTACCAAACTTTGCTGAACGAATTCTGAAGTCGAGACATCATGCGAAGTCACGATGGCCTTGGAATAAAATTTTAATTTTTTAAATTAAGAGCAACGGGTAAACACATCTAGTTCTTCGGAACAAGCCTTATATACCTTGTTTGCGATTTCCTCCTTTTCACCTTGTACTTTGATAAGCGCGATCAACGCCACAATTACGACGAGTGTAGACTTCATGATTTAAGTGAGTACAGGCTTCCAAGCCCTTTTATGATAACGACTCCGTTGAAAGCCAACTTATGTGTGCAGTGTTAACTTAATCTGCATTATGGCGACTTTTGCAGTAATGGCGCTCATTATTTATTAATGGTTATTATCTGTCATAAAGACACCTTTAATTGGGTTCAATACAATGACGTCAAATTCTCTGCAGAAAATTTTAAGCGTTTGACGATGATTAATTGACGTATGCATTCCACCGTCCGTTTTTGGGGTGGATAACCATTTGCATATTTGCTTTCCTCCATAAAGCTTTCAATTAATTATAAATTTTTGAGCTTCAAGTTAACTTCATTGTTTTTTATGTAATCTAAATCGTTAGAAGATGATATATGTAGCTTATCGATATAGATTAGTTGATAGATGCTATATTTAAAGCCATTCTTTAAGTACGTTAACCCCAATTCCACATTTATGAACCTTTAAATATATTTTAACGCTGCATGTATATGATATATTGAGATAAGTTAGGTTCTTAGATGGGTTCCGGACCGGTTTCTCAGCAAATCTCCACCAAAACTATCAAAAGAAAATATTGTTTGAAACATCATTTTTTGGAAACTGTTAATGTTTTGCCAAAGCACAGAGCAACTTTCCGATCACTGAGTCTGCTTCGTGCCAAACAAGAAATGGACACAAGACTGGCTATGGGTGGATTTTTTGGTGAACAGACTACTTTTCGACACCTCAGCAAAGGATTTATAGTTTATTCTAAATCGAATGAAAATTTGCCTTTGGCATGAGTTTTTACGGTACTCAACAAATGTACATGAGATAAACTTTACCAATATGTAAACCAGATGACCAAAATCATTACATCTAGTTTGATTTGTATTTAAACCCATAAATATGCAAACTCCTGTTACTTAATTGTGTTTTGAGCAACGAGCCTTAGTATTGCTGCAGGCATAGATGTTCTATAAATATGTATTCTAAGTAGGATAATGAGCAAAGTTAAAATATTCCTTTAATGTATGTTGTATGTATGTAATTTAATGTATCCTCTTATAAAAGCTTAACCTGTGTGGCCAAAATTGTAGCAAGTACAGTATCCTTGCGGGAATCTGTTTAATTAAGATCCCTTTTTAGCTGAGGAGGTATTTCTCAGTTACGCATGCATACCCCAATTAATATACAAGAAGTAAATAAAGCTAATATAATATTGTTGTAGTGCAAGTCTAGCTAATGTTTATTGCAGTCCCATATGGAAATCTAGAGATCACCCAAATTTAATCAAGTATGCATAACTGGTGCTGAAAGGTGCAATATAACGTAGAACATATTTTTAAATGTTTAATGAGATCTTTAAAATCAGTTATAGCAGTTTTAGTCCGTTAAGTAATTCTCAATTCGATAGGATATAAAACTTAACAAAAATCTTCCTTCTGCATTTTCTTCACGCTTAAGAATAATAGGGTACTGTAAGCCTTTTGTAAATCTCATTATCCTTGCAATATTGCCTTGTTATTGGGCTACTTGTGACACACGCATTTCATTGCTCCATGAATCATGCGCATCTCCGAAATCAAAATGACAAATGCTATTGTGATTTACTAATAATTATTTTGAGAAGTAGACGTGTCACGTCAACGTTTTCATTTAAATAACTTAACCTCAAAAAGAGGATAGAAAAATGTTTATTATTTTGTAGTGCTGGTCATTCGGTGGTGGGAATAGGGCAATAAGCATAGTTTCAGTGTGAAATGTTACGTTCTCATTTTATTGCCACTTGGTTATTTCGCGTAATATGCCTATTCTTCGCTATTTTTCTATAAAAGAAATCGTGTTTTTAAACTTGCAGGTAGATCTATGCTCTGCACATTTGATCTTTTGAAACAGTAACTGAATGACTTACATGAGAAATAAAATATTCGGTTTGAAAAATTTATAAATCAGTTTTTATACGCAACACAACTACGTCTATTTAAAATTGTGCATAGGTGGTTTTAATAAAATTCTAAATAACATTGCAGTGTTTGGTGACAACGTATTTTACTATGACTAGTAGCCTTTTGTTCTAAAGTCATCGACAAAACTTGAGCCTTTTTGGTACCACAAATGTACTCATGAAAAGTAAGAAGCACGGATATGCAAGAATGGTTTACGTTGAAAAGAAAAAATACGAAGCAACGGGTTAATTTCTGCTGGAAATAATACTTGACGAATTTATTCAATTTGTTAGAATAGTTCAATTAAGTATGATTGTGGGAAATAATGTTTTACATTGTATAATTCACACCAACTCGACATTCCATTTATCCAAGCCCACTTGTGTACAGACAACTGTTAAACAACCCAAAATAGTGACATTCACTTGGAAGGGAATCCGCCATTTTAAACCAATGCTCACGCATATCTGCAATATTAAAGTCACCAAGCATAAATTATTCAAGAACTAGATACAAAATAATTTATCTCATACAGATGAAAATAATTATGCAAAGCATACCGGCCTCGAACTTGCATCTAATCCACCGGTCGACAATAATATTAACTATTCGGTCTGTGGCGTTGGTGAAGTCGTAAAAGTAGTAGCGAAGTTTAAGTTTCTCCAGTTACGTGGTCGTATGCCATAGTCAATTCTGAAAACACCACGCGTCTGATACTGACACTGCAATACACAGTTCTAAAACAGATACATAAATATTAAATAATTTTTTTTTTGAAACAGTTTCAATTTGTTATTTGTTGATTACATCTAACCTTTTCTTCTGCGTCTAATGGAAAATCTTCGACAGTTCTGCCTTTGCCTGGACCCCTTCGGGTAATATCTTTACAAAATTCAACGACCCAACCCTCCACCATCGTTGCCATTTTCGTTCAGAACAATTTGCTCGTTTAGAGAGAAGCCCTGTAGAAGTAACTGACAGTGGGCTAACGATACGATCGTTAATAATGCCACAAAAGCACCCAAACGAAACAAACTTGCCATTTTGAAACCCTAAAATTAAAAACGGAATTCTCGATTTAATATCAAGGAGGGAAGAACGTAGAATTGCAGTCAGATATTGGTGCTCGGAGAACAGAAAGAAATTGAGTAAAGTTGAATGTCATTGAAAAATGCCAAGGATTTTTGTAGTACTTGCAATAGGCTTACTCACGGTAAGGGACTATAAGCATGGTACAAATAAAGAACAACTTTTATAAAATACATGCAAATGAACTACTTTGGCATTTATAGATAGCATATCATACTGATTGTGATATTAATTGGGTTTCATTAACCTGTTATAATTACTTCAATTAATATATTTTGCTGTTTTTAACTTAACCCACCTATCGTTTCTTAAGAAAGTTCTTGCGATGATCAGTAGGAATGTAACTTTACTTTCTGCTACAACAAACGGGAAACCTACTTGTATTGCTAATATTTTTACAGTTCTTCTCCAATATGCAATTGCAAAGATTTGAATATTGTTGCTGCGTAATCTTAGGTTAAGCTATATTCATTTGACCGGTTTGTTCAATTCAGTACAGAAATTTTCAATATTAGTTCAATTCAGAGCTTGAATTGAACTAATTTTTTTTCATTTCCATTCAATTTTGAGTTAATTTCAATGCAATTTTATGAATTGATTTGAAATTTTCAATTCATTCATATGATACATACATATTGATGCTATAAGTTAGCCTGTAGCATGCTGTAAAGTTTTCAAACTTTGTAAAATTATTACATCTGCCAACCAACACTGACGAACGCATTTCGTCGGTTTGAATCGAATCACAAGCTTTTATTTACTAAAAAAATTAAGTGCTTCAAAACTGGTAGCTCTCGAATAATAACGACATACACATATCGACCAATAGCAGATAAGAATTTCATTGCATTGACTTATTCACCTACATTTATAAAGGCTGTCAGTAACCATTGCCAGTTATCAACTGCCTGCTTAGACTTCGAAGCAATTAACTGTTTTGATTTTATTTGATCAATACTATTTTCGAATTTTCAAAAAGGACTAAATAATAATCAGAACTTCTATATCACAGCCCTTTTATTTCAATTCAGACACCTTCAATTCAATTTAACTCACGTGTATTGAATTGAATTAAAAGGAACTGAAAAAATTTCAATCCAGATTGAATTGAACCGAGCCTTTCCCGCGAGTACTATCATCCGACATTAAACAACGCTTTATATTTGATAAATGTGTTTAAATAAAATGGAGTAAAAAATATAGCTATTACAAACTCTGACCTTGAATGGTTATCCTAAATTCACAAGCTGAAAATACTTAAATGGAGGTTAGCATTGTTAAGGACGAAATTCCTCTGTTTCAAAGTTTTCCAATCCACCGGCGGACGCAGCAAACCAAAGAATAAACCAAAAAGGGTATTTAGTTGCCAATCGATTATCAACCTAAAAGCACGAGCAAGCCTATTCCAATTTGGTTTCATTACGCAGGCACAATACCATTGTTCTTTGATTCTGAGAACTAAGTGTGACTAATGAAACAAGCGAAAAACACAAACTAGCTGTACTCTTGCAAGTATAATGTACCCGTTAAACGGCTTCCATTCCATTTTATGCTAAAGTTTAGATAAATTTATTACGGACGATTTTTACTAAGGTCTGCATACTTTCAGCGCTGTGCGCTAATACATTTTATTAAACAGCGCTTTTCGACAGCCTAATAGATAGCCGTTGATCAAATTATGATCTTTATGTATCTATTTAGATTCCCTTGCGAACTCGGTCATATTTGGGATAATATGCAATTAGCCCATCCGAACTCATTTGTATATGCCGGTAACCGGCGATTTCCTCCCGGTGCAACTTCCCCCCTGAGGTCAATTTGCTCCTGGTGCAACTTCCTCCCAGACCAGTTTGCTCCCCATGCATTTTCCTCCCAGCATAACTTCCTCCTCAGTCAATAAGCTCCCGGGTCAACTTGCTCACCGTGCAACATGCTCCCTCGGGGGTTTGCTCCCAGTACAGTTTTGCTCCCGTACGATAGGTTTAGCATACTTATGCGAAAATTGTTAGATGTTGAAAAGACGGATGTTTTTAGAGCAATGATTATCGCACTAGTTGGTTGTCCAATCCAATGCACTTTCAATTTTAATCCGATATTCTTAATTACACAAACGTCCTAAAACCGTAATATGCTACATAAATATACAAATAGATAAATGTGCAGGTCACCTTCAAAATGAACTGGGGAAACGGAAACGTTTTAAAGAAAATAAAGACTTTCAAACTTGTAAAATTCAATACATTTAAAAATTCGAGATGTAGCGATATAATTTTAAAACTTTATTACATAATTTGTTACCCGGGTTGTAAAGTAGATTTTGATTAATATACCACACAAAGAGTGATATTAAAACCGGGTGGGTACTGGTTTAAACGGGTTATGTTCGTTATAACGGGTTCAAATAGGTATAAACGGGGAGAACGGATAATATGAATATCTGATATTAAATGGTGACATGCATCGCAGAAATGTTCCAATATTCAGATCTGACATTTTTGAAATAAGGATACCAAAGTCCCTGACAATTTTCAATTATTTTTGGATAAGTAGACAAGACCTTTCAAGACCTTTCAGACCAAGTTCAAAGGACGCATTAACTTATATGAAATAATACTGAAATAACTATGTAGCTCATACATAGTTTGAGACGAGGTTTTAAACGGGCTACCTACATGCCCATTATAGCCAACTTACCACACCCTGAATAAAATTAGAAGTCCGGAAATCAGTTCGTTTCATTAAAAAAGAAATATCATTTAAACTTGATCTCACTTAACAGCTAAATTATAAATTTTCGGGACACCTGTCTAAATTAAATGGATCTTGGTAAACCAAAATTATGGGAGCAAAAAGGTACTGGGAGCAAAGCCCCGTTGCACTTGGAGTAAGTTTACCCGGGAGCATATTGAACGGGGAGGAAGTAAAGCAGGGAGGAAAATGCATGGGCAGCAAACTAGTCTGGGAGGAAGTTGCACCGGGAGCACATCATAATCATCATTATTAGATGATGTTACATATATACTATGCTATGCTCCTGACTATGTTTATGAATTTGGAGCATACTGTATGCAAAATTACAATTTGCATATAATTTAGATTAGTTGGTCATTATTGTAGATAAAACTGTCGTTTTTATACAAAAAACGGCAAAAATGGATGTTCTGCAACATCTTAACTATGTGCGATAGTCACACTCCGTAAATGTTGAATCGAACACCCTGATAATTTCAAGTTTTTGTGGTTTATATAGAAAAAGGTCGCGGTTTCGAACCATACCTGCGAATGTTGCCTATCTTTAAGCCAAATTTTGCAGAATTGTAGTTTTCGGAGAATATATAGCCTGCGTTAATGCTTAGTTACATACATAATATTCAGTGATGATTCATACTACTAATTGATGCTGGTAGTTCCGAAATATTTTAGAATATTTTGCTATGGGGATTTGCAGTATGTAACTTTTTAAGTATATTTTTTTGCATTCACCTGTATTCATTTTTACACAAATGAAAGATTTTATTCGTTCTATTTACATTATTTAGACACAAAATTTCTTTCATTACTACCACAAAAGTTCGAAATTCTATATCTCCTTTTTGCCTATAATAAAATTCTGAAATGTCCACATTGCTGCTTTGGGAATGTGGTCATCTTAATAAACGTAAACGTATTACAGTTTGTGTGTTTGTGTTTATCTGAAAAAGAGTTCCTTTAAAAGACCTAAACAAGCATTGCTTAAAAATTTAAGTAAAACTTCTGAACGGGTTTTCATTACGCATTACACAAAAAACGACATCTACCCACGTCACACTCTTTATGTGAAAATTCATTTCTGGGAAATATCCATGCCTGCTACCTGATAGTTCAAAACTGCACGACTTCTATATTTTATGGCAATGAAACCCGGTTAGATCACTTCCTGGCTCCAACGCTATCCTAGAGAAGAAGTACATGATGTCATAAAGTGATCTACCCGGGAAATTTCATAAATAAAAAAAAACTAAACGAAAAATAGGTGTGTGAAGTCAAATACTGAATTTTATTTAGTTCATTTTGAGCGAATGTCTACATGATAACCAAATATTCGGATTAACGTCTTAAATCCTCAAAGAATTATTGTTAGTATTATTCTTAATCATGTTTAGTTACCCCTTGACCGAGGTTTTGAAAGGCATTCCGTTATTGTAATAGGATTAAGCAGCTGCTGCAGCACCACGAAAACGCTCTTGGGGGTTGATCATTTGTATAATAACTGTGATTTAAACGTTCCCAATGAATAAAACCGTAAGGTAAATAAAACGGGGATTTCAGCAAATCTTGTACTTACTTTGATCAAATTGGGCTAGTTGTTCCGCTTGATGCCTTGCCAGTGGCACTTCTTCTAAAACCAATTCACGAATTTGAATGCGATAGTGCATGATTTCTGGAATGCAAAATAAAATCTTAATTAAAAACACAATTATTAGATTACGTGAATAGTTTTTTAACTTCAGTTTCCAGATTACCATTTCTATCAACTGCCTCTTGCACTTCCATTTGCACTTCCTCGTCTGCAGATGATTCAACGAGAAACAGAAAAATTAATAAAACTGTGAGCACAATGATTTCGGGTGCGAACGATAACATTTTTATTCGTGGATAGACTTCTTTATTAATTGCAAAAATTGAGATTCTGATTTTGGAACAAGCTTGAGCTCAGTTCCCTGGGCAAAGAATAAAGTCAATAAATGGTGAGTGTCGCACCTACATACATATTGTTCTGCATTTGCATTATGCTTCATTCCAAGAACTGAAACAGTAGCATGTCCTGCGGTATTCTTGATAACCCAATTCATGTTTTTATTTTACCAAAGTTGCAGTAGACAAACCGAACAAGATTAAAATCATACCAGAATTGTTTGCATTTTATCAGTCACTTTATCTAGCATTCATTTCGCCTTTATGTATTAGATATGATACACTTTTTTGTTTAGGTAAAAAAAGATTTACAATTAAATCTGATACACTGATTAAATAACATAATACAGTGTTCAGTGTAACAATGAGAGTGTCTCATTGCCCCGAACATATCCTTGCTACATAGGAATGCCATTGCAGGTTTCAAAAAAGTTTGATTTCATAAAGGTGTGTCCACTTCTAATTGAAACATTAATTAGCACTAAAAATTGTTTTAAGTAGCCATACTTGTATGCAGAGTTGTATACTCTACAACGTCTTATTTCCAATTTATATGGGTTGTCCTACAAAAAAACCTGATCGCGAGGCAAGTACTTTAAACTTGATGGCTACATTTAATTCCAACTTGATAAAGGTAACACAAACACCAAATTTTTAAATTCTGGAATTGAGTTGCATCTTAATAAATTCTGCGTAGCTGCAAGTTAATGAATAACCCGGACATCTTTGCAATGTTTTTGTGGTAACAATCGACACTACTAGTATAAAATCATGCAAATTTGTTGAATGCCCAATTTTACTTCAAAGTAAGATACTGTATTTCAACACAAAGGTTGTCACATCATCTCGTTTAAACGAGTTTCTTGTCGATTAAAATAAACATGCCAATTAAAGGATAAAATGCAGAACCAGGGATTACGGATAACCTAACTATTCCAATAACATTAGGATAACAATTGAATGAAATTCCACATTCATTATTTGGATAATAATATGTATGTGGAACCCTAACGTTGATAGGAATAAGAGTTTCTGACTTGTAATATTAATGCAAAAAATTGATTACGAATTTCCATAGTTGTCGGAAATACTGCGCGGCGGACTGTGAAAACATAAGACGCATCCAACAATGTTTTAAAATTTTAATAATTTTAATCATTTATTTATATCAGTATCCCCCAATATTCAAAAAATGATTGTAAATTATAGAATTAAATACATTATTGCTTTTATATCTTGCCAACACAACAACAACGTAAGCAGCCATTGAAATACCTGTCCAACATTCCTTAAGGTTGCAAATCAATACAAACCATGGAAATATTTTCCATTTGTCCTAACAGTTTCATCTCTTTTTTGATGGGGTGGTTGCTCCGCACTCCTTTTTAATCGGGTGTCTGGCCGAGGAAATTGATCAAGGGTTTTTTCACCGGTATTAGTTTTTGAAATATCCACGGACTCCTCATAATCATAGTTGTCTTTATCTAAAGAACAACATTGAATTAAATGAATAGAGATATTCGTAAATCTTAATTTTAACATGTAATGATTGCTGCATAAATAGTTCAATTTTTCTTACGTTGAGGCCGCATAAAATGCATACCAGGTTTTCCAATCAAAAAGCCAATTGTTATTACCACCGCAACAATTGCAACTATTAAACCTACATTAATTTTCTTTCTTTTGTCCATTTTAATTAATCTTTTTCTTGTCCCTTTCAAAGATGGCTGGCTAGTTGACGTTTCTCGGCAGCTGGATTGGTCAGAATTGTTCTCTATGGAAAAAAATCATGTCGTTTGTTATTTAGATGAGTGATTTTGTTAACAATCCCCTTTAGTCACCCTTGCTAGCGTTTTAATCAAATATAGTATTTCTTTCATGTATTTGTGAAAACACGTTCGTTTGAAACGCCTCAATCTGAAATTATATTTTTTGTGTGCCAACGACTGAATTACTATTTTTAAAGCTTACCCATAAAACCTTGATGATTTATATGGGAGGAATAATGTTGTAGCTTCTATATCAAACTAATGAACAAATTTGTAAATTTGCAGGAGGATGAGTTTCCTAAAAGTTCAATATGTTACTGCTCATAAGACTAGGAATGTACACGAATAATTTATATTGCCTTACGTAATTGGATGTTTCGTAACAGGATTACGCAACAAGTCGTTATATTTAATTGCACATCGAAATCTTTACGTAATGATTTGCGACATAACACATAAACTTGGGGCTTTGCTAATTCCTATTATGCAATATTTTAACCAGGCGTGTATCATTACATAACCGATAATTTTGTAATTTTCGGATGTGAGTGAACTTACAACACCATTTATCATAGAGTAGCGTTGTGGGCTTGCAAAAATCAAAATCTTCGAAAGCATAGATGGAAGGGCACTTTGTTTATGTCATGCAATCCTTAAATAATGACACTTACGCGGTTTGTGGCAAGATTCACGAATGAACTATACGTAGAGTAACACGTTAACGAAACAGCAAGCCAGTTATCTTTTAAAAAATATGTACTTAGCCGTTGCAATTTGCAACATTATAAATTCTTAAAAGCCGACACAATCCTTCAAGCAGTTGCTATTAAACGAGTGCAACACAGCTCGCTTTAGATATCAAAATGAAAAACCCAATTAGAATTATCTCCCCAAACTGGAAACCATAGGTGCAGAACCTCTATATCAATTCGAAATCTTCCCTTAACCGGATCCAAACTTCTTTTATGTATTGAAGTTTCCCATATGTGAGCTGGTTCCTGCGCCCTTTTTTCCCTGTCACCCTGTTTCAACGTTACATGTATTCTGCACCCGTACTCGAACCGGTTTGAAGAGCAGCAACCTAAAAGCCCGAACAAGTAACAAATAAATCAGTCTCAGTCTACTTTTGGTCAATCTGTCCGTTTTGTCTAGTTTTGTGAAAGTTTTCGTTTATTCCGGGGTAGAAATTCCAACATCAACTGCACGGGCGTACTTTTTTAGGAACGATCCAAAAAATTTTTTAAGGAAAACATTCCGTGAAGATGTCGCAGATATTTAGAATTTAATTTTGCTTTTAATTTATGATAATGATCAAGCATTAAGTAGCTGAACTGGCATAAAAATCAAGAGTAAAAAATGTACGCAACGCGTAAGAGCAAGATTTAGATATGCTGAAATTCTGTTTGGTATAGTTTAATGGAAATATTAAATTTGGCATAGACGTTTAGTCAAAAGACAAGAAAATCTGAAAAATTCTACCAAAGGTTTACACGCGGTATTTCAGATTATACTCACACGGCGAGAGATGTTAAAACACTCTGAGGCATTTTTACGATTGAATTACGGCATTTTAAATGGGAATGCATGAAGTAAAAATTACGTATTTTTAGGCCTGTTTTAAAAACTTTGATATTATTAGTTTTTATATTTCTTGCCTACGTTTCCACTTAATTGTCGGGATAATATTTTGACATGTTAATTACTTCCATCCTTTGAGCAGAGTATGAATTACAACGCATCAAATTTGGGTCTAATTAGTCGCTTGTAGCCTTTCTCAACCACACGTTTTAACTGAGTTTCCTTAAATTTTCTATGAAATTTACATTTGAGAGGAGGAGATAGTTTTGCAGTTATACATGTGTCTAAACGCCGTTTACTGTCAGCATTCAAGATCCACATTTGCATCCCGCGAACCAAATCTGGTTCCCAGGTAGCAAAGTTACAAATTTGCATCCTGTGGATCCTACTTTGGATGCCCGTTTGCAAAGGTGAAAATTTTAATCCCTTTTTGCATTATGCTTATTTACGCATCATGATAACGCTGCATGCATACTACAAAATATTGTTAACCTTGTATGCAGTGCAAAACTTTCGCCCTTTATGAAAATAAGGTTAGGGATCCTAACTTGCATCCTTTGGATCCAAATTGGCATTCCAGGAAACCAAATTAGATTGACTGTAGCATTAGCTTCGTATATGTCACACTAACAAGTCTAACGAATTGAATAATTTAGTACGCATATTTTAACTAATTATCGGACGTGTATCGTATTTTCATCTCCTTTCGTTTTGACAACGTTGATTTTAAAAATATATGACAAAACGTTGGTTTTCTTTTCAAATAATATATAGAATTAGTGTATTTTTCAGATAGACAAGACGGCGAACTATGCTTAAAGTACTTCTTATATATTTTCAAACACAGCAGGAATGAATCACAAATGGATGGGTTATTCTTAAGCATTATGAGATGTAAAAGATTCAATAAAAGCTGAAAAATTATCATTGCCACGCCTTCAAGATGTATAACGGATTTATAAAGTACAAGCAGGCTTGACTATATCTGTTAAATGTTTTAAAAAAACAGGAAAATTAATTTTGCTGAATTTCTAGATTTTCCATGCATCCTACTTGTAAACATTTGTTTGCAGATTCCAGAAGAACTGACTTCTTTATTCATCAGTGTTGTGGCCGCCGTGAAAAGAAGGTTGGAAAACTTGCTATTTACAAGAATCTGTCACACATAGTTTCTAACAAATTTCACCGGAAAACGGCTAAGAAGCAGCATGATCTTGAAGAAAAAGCAGATTTAGGAGGTTTGCGGGATTTGCAGAACAATGGGGTCAGGAATATTCATTAATATGTATAACAATGTTCTCTCGAGCAGTGTTTAGAATCCGATTATTAATGTTATTGTCACCAGAATATTTAGATGTATCTGTATGGTTTTTCCGCATGTTGGGTTATGAGTAAATCTTGATAATTGTTTACTTTTACGTACGTAATGACAGAAATAACGAATCATGCACCTATTAAACTAACCCCTAAATTTTAGAAATCATTCTTGGAGCAACTGTGGTCGACATCAAAGAACGGATGAAAGCAAAGCGGATCAACTAACGTTGACACCGTCGCCTTTCGACACTTTCCTCTTTCTCTTGTTCGACGTACCTCATGAAAAACATCTTGTATATTGCCACGATCGTACATCTTGAACTCGCCATCGTCATCCATATCAATATCCAAGTAGTTTGTTTGCTCGGTTCCGGGCCCAAAACGACATTCTCCATCAGTTTAAAGGTCACTATCATTCGGAAGATGGCTCCGCCCTGACTATCAGCAACGGTACCTGATACTTTCATCACACTCTGCATATAATTCTTCACCATTTCCTTGACGCTCAGGTTGCTGGTCACCACAATGTGGGTCTTCTCTGGTATTGTAACGAAACCATAGAGCACTCGCAAATTGGTGTGATTGGTTGGATCAAACCAGGGAAGTATCTCGTCCCATCTCGAAATAGCAATGGTTGGCACAAACTCATCAAGTATGATGCCGCCATAGCCGTCACTCCATTGCACGATGCCTTGCCGATTAGTCACGAACAAATAGTTTGGGAACCAGAGTTGTGCCAAGATGGACTTTCCCTTTCCACTACTCCCATAAATGAGTATCTTACGAATGTTACCATCATTTTGAATATAAAAACCTGGCCTAGTATTGATCGAAAACATGGTTTAAAAAGGTTGACATCCGGTGGGAGAAAGTCTTGTTGGAAAACCTGATCCACGTATCGCATTAAATTTTTGTTAAGCGTCATATCACTGTAATGTTGGAGTAAACGATTCATAGCTTCTCGGCTTTTCGTGCACTCTCGAACCAAAGTCATCGCTTCAGCCAACTGCACTTGAGACTTATTATTGAGGGGAGTTGGCATAACTCTCGAACCCAATGGTCTTACTTCATCGAATGAACGTAACTGGGGTGTATGTGCGATGTACAGGCCAGAGACAATGCTGGTGTATTTCTTCATACTGTCCTCCACATTTGCACTGTAAGACGATGTGAACTTGCTAACCACACTTACATGACAGTTTTGGATTTTAAAACTGTTGACACATCTGTCAATTGGCCGTGTGCCCTTGCAGTTGAGGTCATCAATGACCTGTTGAATGGAAGTGGGTACACGATAAATAAAAATGCTCGAAGAATGAGATGGTATGACTGGTTCCTCTCCCGAGCAGTATCAACCCATCCCTCTTATAGGAACCCTTTAAGCCTGGAATCACCACCTAAACTCATATGCCATCCGTCCATCTATACACGCCAGGATTCCACTGAGATCCAGACGATTTGTAGCCACCTCGACAATCCAGTACTCTCTGTGGTAAGCTCTGTAAAGACGTCTGCAAGCCCTCAGATCTTCACCTGTGTCCGTTATGTGGGTCTCGTCCCACTTAGATTGGCTTCTTGCAAAACTCTCAGTTAGCTCTTTGTTATTGCATGGTACTTCGATAACTTGTGGAACAAGGTTTTCTTTCCCGTAATCCCGACGGTACACATCCACTTCTATCGCATCCTTTCTTAGTTACTATTTGCAGAACGTGATGTTGGGGAATGAAGAATGCGAAAAAATTACTCAAAAAAGGCATATTAGAATTTAGTGCAGTGTAAAACATTTATTGATCCATGTATATGATTTACAAATTGAAAAGTGCGTGTGCATAAGTATAGCGGTTGTCTCTTAAAGTTTATTAAACATCAAATTAGAGAAAAAGCCTTATATTGAAATCTGACTCTACTTTTCAATAAAACTACACATTATGTATTTCTAAATATATCTGAAACTTAAGCTATTCGATTTAATACAGAATTAAAGGTATCGATTGATAGTAATGGAGCGGCAATTTGTAACAGCGCAGTAGTTCGTCATCGTTCCCAGCAGCGTAAGCATCCAAACCATCGGGAAATCGTTCATCGTTATGAATTCTTCCAGTGTGCTTGTAGATTGCAGCCATATTCATCAAACTGGCGGAATAATCATGCAAAGCTCTTCGTACTCCCTGAAGGAAAATAATCTAAACACTTAGCCATAATAAATTAATTAAGTTAAATCAATTCGTATTTTGGTGTATAACGTACCAGGGTTAGCACTGAAGAGTACAAAACGTTAGTGATTACCACTCGCTTTAAAATGCTAATTAATATGAATGCAGTAGCGGTATCGTCGTCTATTATAATAATAATGTGTATTTATCAATACCGTTCCTGATTTAAGATACTTTTAAAAAGTGGAAATAATTCATTTGATACATTTAGAAGACTCAAGCCTTCTTAATCTACATTTGACGACAGTCTAGATTCTCAGACAAGAGTTGACGTCTTTGCGAGCCAAACATAGTCGGACTAACTGGTAGAATAAATCATTGTCTTTTTTACAGTGATAATTTAATTCCAGGAAACGTGACAATTAACATTAAACAACGCCGAAGTTCCCACTAATTTGTTTTGTTGAGTGAAAAAGAACCTGACTAAATAATGACTATAAGCTGAAAATTCTGGCTGCATCGATAACATACAAAAAAGGTAGATTAGAAAAATTAGATGATGACGTATCAAACCAACTTCAACGAAAGCTAACAAATATATAGTCAAAGGTAATTCTGGATGTAACAAATAGTTTTAAACGCCAAAATAATAGAAGCTATTTTTGTTTACCATTTTCATCATTACATAATTGTTAGGAAATAAAGCTAACAATTTTAACTTGTAAGAAGCAGGATGCACATAACATATACATCTGTAATCCACCTATAGCTTTCGCATGTTAAACTCCTAACTCTTAAGAACTAAAACGAAAGGGGCTCAGATTGAAAGCAAAGTTTTCAGAAGGTTTAAGTGGAGTTCTAAACTTGTTAATGTACTCGGAGATTATATTATAATGTTATTGAAATAAATAAGTATGAGAGGGAGACATTTTTTACGACATGACTCCAATCACTTCAACAAATATTTTATTGTGATATTAACATTTAATTGAGCTTGACGAAGCAATGACAGTGCGAAACCGGTCGCTCAATAAATAAAAACAACTTTATAAATTCAAAGTAGTATCCCATCAAAAATAATTAATATATTATTTTTGGGAATCAGTGGCAATTGGCTCTAATCGCAAATTAAATACCCGCAAACGACCGTACCGGCAAGTGCCCTTACCTGCAAATGTCCTTACCCGCAAGTGTCCGTTCCCGCAGTTTGTATCACACCGGCTCATGCTTATACCCGCAAAACGCCTAGACCCGTAATCACAATTTCATGAATACAAAGAAGCAGCAGCAATAAGAAATTTATAGTAGTGCTAGTTAAATCTGTATGATCCTTTAAGTGAACAATAAACTTGTACTTTGCACAATTCTCCCTCACTCGTAAATGCACCAACACGGTTTTAGTAAATGCAGACAACGGATTTATATCTCAAACTAACAATGATGAACATAAACATAATAATTTCATCAGTTCTGTAAAGAGAACATTTACAGGGATTTACTGCTTGATTTCATTTAGGAGTTTCCTTCGATACTTAAGGGATTTTGTCTCCAGTTCCAG
The DNA here is from genome assembly GCA_001718145.1 of Orchesella cincta. NCBI lineage: Eukaryota > Metazoa > Arthropoda > Collembola > Entomobryomorpha > Orchesellidae > Orchesella > Orchesella cincta. The sequence goes on from LJIJ01000550.1 coordinate 25,412, forward strand.
TTTTGATCCAGTTCCATTTCTTCCGAATTCTGTAAGATTAAGAGGAAATGCCTTTTCGGTGAGTAGTAGTTAGGAGAATTGTTTTACGAAATAACGAGAAGATCAAGCCAAATCTTTAGGTCACGGGTGGAAAAACCGCGCTAGCCTGGTTACTGGGAAATGTTAGGGCGAGCCTAAAAATTTTCTTAGGCAAAAAAAAACACGGGCAATGGAGGAAACACCAGAAACGGGTCGGGACTAAAAAGGGAAATAAAAGTGGGACTGAATTGTAAAAATGAATTGAGGGATGTATATCCGAGGTAAAATGTTTGAATTAAAGGGGAAGTGTGAGTTAGGAAAAATGTTAAACAGCCTCGAAAAAGCGATTGATACGTATTGTTACTTCATTTGCTCTTGCGTATGAACCTGTCCCACGAAAAAATGATGCTTTAAAGAATTTTTATCAAATGAATACAAACAAAACTTCTTTTGTTCATTAATGACCCAATTTCCTTATAATTATAAAATTATAACAAGAATGAATTTCTGCACCACAAATAAAACAGCAGGACCGTCAACCAAATATTACATTACACAGAGAACTCGCAATTGATTTTTGCCTTGGTGGACATTTACATGCAAAATGTGAAATTTAAAAAAGCAATGTCGCTAATGCATTTTTATGAGAATTCTAGTCTGGACAATGTCCCCATTGGCCCTTTGTTGTGACGTCCCTGACATGACAAGCCAAATATGGAGGGTACGCGTGTTACTGAACGTAGCTCTAATGTATGTACCTTTATCTTTAAATGTCATGTTGTCATTATTCATGTAATTCCATTTTTTACTTTCCTGCCAAACATTCACATTACATTTGGAAACTACAAAATAAGTTACTGCTAACTGTAAAATTTGATATTTACAGGCAAGGCCGGCTTGTACAATGTTACGTCACGGGCACTCGTTTTGCGATAACAACTCGAACACTGTAAAAATTAATATTTTATAGAAACAAAATACACGCTTAGGTGTATATTGCAATAATTCATTTTCAGCTTCTAACATCATTTAAACAAAATTGAAAATGAGAATATGGGCTACATCCCAAGTGGTGTTGGTAATTAATGTAGTTGAGAATATGTTTGTAATATGGATGACACTTTGTAATCATTAATGAACTTTTGATGCGACTCTAAATAAAAAAACCTAATTTCTGTGGTGCAACGTGAGGTAAGCAGTAAAAGTACTACATTACTTTATTTTGCATTCAATAATCCTGTCGGAGCAATGATAGTGGTGTCATTCCACCTTAGTTTTCACTCGGTTTTTGGACTAACTGTTATTATCGTATCTCGGTCTACATATCTGGCGGTATTAACTGAGGATATATTTTGAAGCCGACGTTTCTGGAAAACTTTTCAAACAAAAGTTTTGCAATAGCGGTTGCAAAAGACAAAATTGCATTATTGATTTGGGAATCAATACTGAAGTTCGGTACAGTCTTTTACCCTTGCTTGATTCTGGGTGCGTATCTTCTAAATGTGATTTCAAGCTTTTGCGTAATCAAGCTGTTTTACCAGTTACCACCAATGATGGTCGCGTTGCTTGCTTTTATTGACCACCAGTTTGGATTGGTCATTACCGTAGACTTTGACCCATTTCACGGGGAATAGAAACGGGATCTGATTAGTAGACGAAGCAGAATGCTTTTGAGGGCCTGTTATCCTAATCAGATCAGAGGTGGACAATTTTTCGAACTGGACGAAACCACCCTTTTGCTTAAGGATGTGCCACGAAAGAACCGGTCTGCGTTAATTTGCGCTATAACTTTGAAACGATGTTAAGCGTTAAGAGAAACTTTCGAGGTTTCATTCAAACGCACAATGATTTAATGAATACGATTGCAATAAGCAGAGGTGTTGGTGGCTAATTTGTCTACTAAAAATGAAATTCAAAAATCGACATTAAAAAAGTGGGGTTTTCCAACCGTTTTTTCACTTTCCATTATATCTTGAATACAGACATGTGAAATACAGTAATTTGAATTTTTCTAATCTGTTTTTACTCGACTACCAATATCACTTCACTTTTTAAAAACCATCCGCAATAGGTTGGAGTTTGACGCACTTCAAATTTGGCAAATTTGTTAGAACTAAAATACCATTTTTCGGGAAATCTGCATTTTGTTTCACTAATCCATAGTAAAACAGCACTAGGATTCAAAACCCAAAGTGAATCTCGGATGTTTTGAACGGTCTACTCAAAAACCTTAGTTTTTCACAAAAGCATTAGCCGTTTCGAGAAATGAGGTCCGAAAAATGGTCAAAAATGCCTGGAATACTCATTTTTAGACATTGGTTTTTGGAATCTATTGCTGTAGGAAGGTACATTGTGCAGAAGTTTCCACTTCTCTGAACTTGTATCTAATTCAAATGTGCATCATATTAATGTATCGTAGCCCCCAAAAAGTTGACTCGTTTTGAAGTTACAGGTAAATTAACGCAGACCGGTTCTTTCGTGGCACATCCTTACTCTAGAAAAGTTGTGGATACGACGGTTTCGTTGCTTCTTTCGACTTGATTTTGACCTTTCGTTTTGGTGGATTAGTAAACGTATGGTAATTGCCTGTTTAACAAAATAATTTCAACATAAGCTTTAATAATGATACACATATTTTATATGCTTGTATGTATGCATACAAACGATGAATTGTTCGACGAAACTGTTGACTATCGAAAATGTGAATATTGATGGTAACCAATTTGTAGTACGAATAAAAAATAACACGCATTTTAAATACAAGCTTTCCGAAAATCAGTGAGAGTCTGCTTGCCCCATTTAACTAGCTATTTCAGTTTTTGGTTGACTTTCAAAACATGTTTAAAGTATGCAACTGACAATATATTACATATTGCTAAAAGTTGTCCTCAAGTTATGTCACTAAAACTGGTTTAATTTAAATTTATACAGATTGCGGTGGAAAAATTCACTTTCTCGACGAAATTTCAACTGAGAACTGAAATACAGTTCACACTGCTTTTATACTGGTCACCAGCAATAGGTGAATTTTTTTATTTGTTTTTCCAAGAAAGCTTTTAATTCCGTGAAAAACGTGAATGAGTTTCTCACAAACTACTTGTCCTTAACTGAGGTTTAATTGGTATAAAAAACCACATGTTTCCATTCGATAGGTCCTTCTACAATTTCATGTTTGCATACTGCAAATATTTTTAAATTCTTACTAGCTATGTATCCAATTATGGATTATTTTAGTGCTCATTTCTACCACTGGAAATTAAAATCAATTGTTACAGTATTTTCACATATGTCAATTATTTCATTTATTTCCAACTCAATGCATATTGAGTCCTTAGCGACTAATAAAAACGAATTGAATGGCACAAGCGGATGTTTATTACATTTTCATGATTACTCATGAATTTTCTATTCCGTTTGGCTGCAATAAATCGGGTTCTTTTAAGACACCTAAATAAAGCATAAAAATTAAACTGGACTGAATGAATCGTATACTTCGAACATTTCTCGTGACAATGTAATCTATTACAGTAATACAATCATGACGGAAACCCCTGAAACAAAGTAAGAAGTTTCCGCGCTTGCTAAAATTTACGGATGAAATACAATAATCGATGGAGTAGAGTACTATTCGCTAATTTCAACACTGTTATTAGGATTATAAAGCAATTTCTGTAATAACAGATTTATAAATAAATAACAATATATCTCCCATTTTGCTTTCTCTGGTTTATTTAATTGATACAGTATCCGGTGAATATTCATTAAAATATTTTTTCTACCAACCATCTGTTTGAGTGATTAATTGTTTTGGTTTTGAAAATTAAAATTATTTAATGTTTGTAACGCAAACTGCAAACGTTTCTTTCCCTAACGTTTTGCCAAATTTCTGAAACTGACATTTGAATTAGGCTCCCTAGTATTTGTACACCATGCAACCGGTGTTTGAAACTTAAAAATTTACAAACATTTACATCTATATTTTATTTTCAAACATTCACAAACATTGACTAAAACTGTCGTTTTCGTAAATTCGTAGAAGAATAGGAATTATTTATGATAAAAGGCTGATTTATTAAGTTAGTGAAAGATTTGAATGAGTCCAGTTCATAATGTACCAGATAGAGTGTTTAAATGTTTAAGTGATTTCCTGAGTATTAAAAAAATTTAGTGATCTTCTGATGACTTCAGGGGAACTCTAGTCTCCTTTATACTTGTCACCTGTGACACATCTATTTCTTCGATGAAAATTCCAACGATGTTTTTCCAAGCTCAACAATAACCCGTTCGTCTTAATTCTTGGAATCAAAGCAAAAGCTATATGTAGTATATGGTATTACTGATACATTATAACACCATAGATTTAAAACACTACAGGAAGAGGACGATAATATTGGGAATCTTTCTGATTCATTATGTCGTGATATATTTAGGGCTGGGTGAGACTAGCTTTTTAAAGATATTTTTAAGATGTCAACAATAAAGCAACCAATCAGTTGCTGCACAAAATGTACTAAAAATGTTACAAACCGCAATATTTTGATCTACATCTAAGTATCTATTAATCAATGAGTAATTGCTGACTATTTAAGAATTTTACGACTTAAAATCTTCCCAAGGTTTTGATGTATCTTAGGTAAAATAGCACAACATATTAGTATAAGCTAAACGTTATTTATTTATTCTCAAGTCACCCCTCATACCTGCAACTTAACTAAAAGTTTGTAATTCAAGATAAAATGCAATTGCTTCTTCAATTGCAATTGTTTAATATAAATACCTTGATCCTGATAAGTTGGACGCATTAAAAAATTCGAATTATTAAAAGAAAGTATTTCAATAAACATAACCTGATACGGGGTTCGTAAAATTAGTACATATTTTATATATAATAAGAGGAAGCGCTGTTTTTTCGGATTACAAAAATTATTTGTTACAAGGAATGTATCACATTTATGTACACTATTCAATTACAAATCAGAACTATCAATAACGGCAGGATGTACCACTGGGTTTAAAAGTTAACACATTGGCTTTACCCACTGGTTTTGTGCTAACGGAAACTAAGGTCAGTTTAAATGATGCATTTTGATTGCCTTAATTACAAAGAAAAATGCTCCATAAACATTAACAACCCGTTGCTTAAAAAATAATAATTTTCTCTTATTTTGACAGCGAAGATGAGCATCGTTATTCATCACTCAACTCCACATCTTTATCCTGATCATCATTATCACCATCATCGTGCAAACGAATTTTGCATTATTCTCATCGGTGAATACCGTATGAATCAGCTTGGTTCAGGGTTGAAAATCGCCAGTTCGCCATGGACAAACCGATGTTCTTAATAAATCTCCATTCCACATATTATGCTGACTGCCATATTTTTTGATTGCTCACACTTAACTAATATGCTCTCTAACTATTGTCAGCCTTCAGTCAGTGCTCAGGCCTCTAATTAGGGGTCCTTGACTTGGACCTTTTTTAAATTTTATTTCGCCCCGGCACCTAATTAGCGGCTTCAGGTATTAAATTAGTACCCCAAAATTTAATCCAAAATTCATTACTCCGAAACCAGATGACAAAAATCAAACCTGATGAGAAATTTGCAGATTTAATTAATTTGTTTTACATAAGTTCTAAAAAAATTAACCCTCAACACTTTTTGTTTCAAAAATATTTTTACTCAGTAGCCAGGTTTAGCACTATTTTTTTGAAAACATTTTTGTAACAAAACTAAAAGGCGGTTAAAACTTTTGTAGTAGTTATGTAAAATAACTTAATTGAATTTACAAAAACTTTTACCATGGCAGGTTTGATTTTCTTGTAAAAAGTAGAATTTTGGATAATAAACTGGCTGTTTAAAAAAAATCATCGTTTAGTCAAGGAAGCTTATTTATTTGAGGAATGGGTTGATAACTATCAAAACGTACCAGATATAATACTTAACTGTTAAAGTGTTTTATTCGGAATGGAATCAAACAACAACCATAATCAGATAACTTCAGTGGAACACTGGTTTCTTTTATACTTGTCACATCAGACATAGCTATTTCTTTTATGACAATTCCAAGAATTGTTTTTGATAATTCGATAATAGCCCATTCTCTTTAGTTCTTGGTATCGTAACAAAGCTATATATACTACGTAGAGTATACCTATAAACGATATGATTTCCACGTTGAAGTATAGTAATACACAATTTACCAAAACAGTTTATGCAAAAAGAAAATCAGCGCATTTTTATTACTACTGTTTGGGTTGCAGGTTCTTTCTTAAAGACCAACAAAAACAATGTGATTTCTAATAAAAGTTTACTTTTCTTATTTATGGGGATCACATTCTTATTTAATTAATAATTTATACACCATTAAAAAATTCCAAACCGACCAACTTACGGACGCTACACAAGCAATATGGGATCACATTCTCTACGGCTCTAACATTACCCTACGTAGAAATTGTCACACCTACATAGTCACGTGGAGAAATAAAAACGGTTAACCTTTTTTAAAAATCACTTAAATCAATAAAATTTGATAAGAAAATCAGAACTGGTCAATTCAAAGAGCACAACAAATGGATTATAAAACATAAAACTCATGTATCTGCTATCAAGATCAAATTTTTGAGAAAAAATACACCAAATGTAATTTTTGCCACCCATTTAGGCTTTCATCGCAGGGTGAGCTATAAAGAGGCTATCCCGACCCAATTCAATCTGTTTTGCAAAACCTCGTCCTTTATCAATCACGGAAACGGATGCTACATTATTTTCGTTATATCGATTTTTGGATGGGTGTCATGAGACTCCTTTACATCGCGTAATCTTCTTTTGAACAAGCAATTTTTAGCCTTTTTCTTATTATGCTTTGTTTACGCTTACATACCTAAATACGTTTTAATAAATATTTATTTTAAATTATTTTATATCAAAGTCCGTATGATTACACAACCCATCATAAGTGTTTTTGTTAAATTCAGACACCACCAATAAAGTATTTTAATTCTTGAATGAATTTTAACATGTGAGTGACTTTTGATGGTAGATGGCTAAGTTACCCAAGCTTTCAATTGTAACTGTCGATAGTTGATTAGCAAATTTTTGATGGTGTATATCACAGCGATTCCATAAATTGTAGTTTTTTGTTGCATATGAATTCATAGTATAAAGGACAATCATCCTCATACACGTAAAACGTAGAGATGAAAAAAGGTAACTCAACTTGTGCGTTACTCATACGCTTGGTGCAAAGGACCTGTCTATAACCCCTGTTCTAAAAATATCAAAGACATGAAAAAAAGGCCTCCCAGTGTGGGAGGTATTGTGTGTGCACAAAAGAGGCAGAGATGAGTGAACGTCTCTTAATTTGTGAGATATGTAAACGCTGAGCAAAAGAGTTTTCTCCGCGACATGACCTGTATCCAACGACCTCCAAAGAGGCAGAGATGAGTAGATAGGTCTCACAGTTTGGACAATGTAATTACGCAAAGCACATTGCAACCTGATATACTAAATGACCTTTTCACTACCCGAATGGTAAACGTTGATAGATTAGTCTACCATTGTGAGATGGATATGTTAATTAGCATTCATAAATATAGTGAATAACTCTCCCTGTCTGGGGAATATCATTGTATATGAGTACAGAGCTGTTGTCTTCTACCCTCGTAATTAGAATTTTGATTTGGGAGCTGCAGGTTATCATCAGTTTGGGGATCCAAAGTGGTAGTAAGCTTTTTAAGTATTATACTAATATGATGTATTTATGTCTAATGAAAATGCTTTGATATGTTGTAGATATAGGTATACTATCCCTCTACTCTATTGAAAATCAATAAATGAAGCACAAAACGTAGTTCTGAACGAAGCAGAGACGTTCGCGTGTTCCACTTTCGAGATGGACTAAAAAACTATGCAAGAATCAAGACAAACGTTAGCTAATAGCTCGCCATAAGTCAATCTTCATGACTTTGCAAGCTCTAAAAAATGGTAAACGAAGGTACTATTAAAGTTTTAATTCCAACACAACACGCCGCTCACAAATTACGTTATTAAACATATACAGCACAATAATAATCGACAGACTTCATTTGCTCTAACTGGATTGAACTGGCGCTAACCGCCAAGAGATTTCAAGAACAATCAATATAATGTTTGTACAGATATCAGAATTTTATCTGGGCAAAGAATACACAACGAAAATTTTCAATTATGGACCTCGCCAGAAAATCTCATGTTTGTATGTGAATCAAAATCGGTAGGATATTTAAAGAAATAGCTCACTTTGACGTGTATGTATCAGTTCTGCATTAGTCAGTGACATGCAATCGACAGCAATGTTTTGATGAAAATATGAGGAGGATTTGAAAAGATTGTTATAGAACATACAAGTTTCTTTAATTTTTTGTTCCTCTCATGAACACTGCCGAATGATGTTAAAAGTAAGGAAACAGAGCATTACATACCAGGCTACATTTTTTCATACTGATAGCATCGAATGTTTTTATTATGCATAATGTTTTTTGCCTTAAAAGCAAAGTTTTTGTTCGTAAAATCCATAAGTCTATCTTGCCAGGGTGTTAAAGAAAAATGTAAGAAGGCAATTTTGATACTGAATTTGTTGCTAATTTTCATGAGATGTTACAAAAGGTTGCCAGTTTTACTTCAAATTTGTCTCCATTTTCATCTGTAACTGAAGAGGAACCACAGATAAAGCCTATGACATACTCCCCCGTATTTGTTAACCACAGTTTGCAACACTTACCGAAATAAATGTGCTTACTAACATTTGGATTACATTACAAAACCATTTCAGCTCAAAGTGTCAAATAAGGCTGAATAGTTGGCACCGTTTGTAAAATCAAGGATATAATCGATTGGAGCTTCCTACGTGAGAACTTTGGTTTCCATCACTTTGCCTCTTCTGATGTTTGGCATCTTATAACCATTGCAAAATTTAAGCAAAACTCATTATCTTTTTGCTACTGGAGCATCCACTTGTTTGAAAAAGTTTTTCTGGAACTGACTCTGTCTCGTTAAAAAGACTGGAGGGGTTTGACCGTAATCATCAAAATTTATTTGACAGAAGGACACGAAACGTCATAAGAATAAACATTGGGTTTGAATATGAATAGAGATGCATTTGTAACAAAAGGTTATCCATTTCCCAATGCTAATTTTGGTTTCACTACTTAATCAACTTCCACTTTTCCTCCTTATATATCCTTTCCATTTTGGACTTACAATCCATTGTGTGCTGTATGAGCGTGATTTGGTAGAATTGAAGGGTAGGGTTGTGAGGAAATTGATGACGAAGATCAAATTTAATGAGACATCTTGGACAATTGCAAAAATGCAAATTGGATCTTAGTGGTAAAAGTAGGTTACAAAACAGTTTTGGCCAAACTTTTTACTATCGTACCTTATCCCAAGTAATTCCACATTAAAAAAATGGAATGGTTGTATGCCCTGTAATTTGAAACACTGTTGTTCAGAGCAGAGCGTAAATAAATTATTAGCATGCAATTTAATAGAAATCTGAATCCAATTATTCGGAGTAATGCCAACGCAATGTAAATTATCTTCATAAAATATCCGACGTCGTGGGAGGAAAAAAGTTATAAAAAGGAACTTGTTGGTTCCTAATTACTTAAAAGTAAAACGTTATTCATATCTCTTTGTCCGTGCTTAGGCGATTCAACTGAAGCGCAACTAAGCCAGCTTTTATCCATACTACGTGTTTATGATATTTATCTCGATATTTACTTACTCACGCATCAGGTACCAGCATTGGTCTTAAATATGACGTATCCTGGTAACGAGGATCGGAGAACACTCAGGGTCTTCCCATTTAACTAATGTTAAAATATCCTTATAATGGTAGAACGTTGAGAAAACACCCAATAGTTCTTTGTGTACCTGGTTCGGAGGACACTTGACAGATTTAAGACCCATGGGTACCAAAAATCCAGCGACGAACAGCAAAAGTCAGGTGAAGTGAACACTCACATATAATCTATGAAAATGGGTTTTGATGTGGTTCCTGCTTCGCATTGACTCAAATTAGAAACGCTGGCATAAAAGAAGAGATGGCAGAAATAAGTGGTATGGAGAAAAAAATATCACAAACCACTGACAATCTGGATTTCATTGCAAAATTGGTCGAATGTACTTTTAATTGTAGATTAACACTGCTCTTATACTTAGTCTTTTGAACCAATTAAATGTCAATTAAAAATTACACAACAATGGGAAACTTTTACGTTGAACTTAAATATTAATTCACGAATTGAAAACGTTTTGAAGTATAAAATGCGTAACAATACTCCGCTACTTGGAATCACATTCAGTTCCAGAGAGAAAGCCGCTGATAAACAGAGTGGTGACAAGAGCTACTACCAAACCCCACAAATTGGCGCTTGTCGTCTATTTGAATCCTCATTTTGCAGTTTCCAGGTTCGTTTTTTCCACATGGGTCCGCGATATTTCACTTCAGTAGTTGGGCACCGCCTTTTTCGATTCTTTGCCATCTCATAATTCAACACTAACAATACTCCCAGTGGTTACCTATATGTTTACTTAATCACCATACAATTCGAATGGCCAATACCTACGTTTGTAAGGAGCACACATAGCAAGTAAAAAATTCGTTAAGTCACATTCCCTTCATGAAATTAAAAGCTTAGAGCTGTAACAAAACTCGCAACTTTTTGCCTCGAAAAATTAATAATCGCCATGGAGTAACAAGAAATGTTGTTTGAAAAGATAACGCATCATTATTGGAAGTTTTTTAATGATACAAAATTGCATGGTTTGATATCATAAAAATACTAGTGGATTAAGGTGCGAAATGCGATTATATTGAAATGTTGTTGTGCAATGATGATAAGTTAATGACAAGTACAATACTGTACAACTAGTATGAACGGAATTCAAAGTATAACTAAATCAGTCATATTAGCCTAGCGAGTTATAGAACACACCGTATTCATATACATTTATAAAAATTTCATTTATTTTCGCGAAACAAAGTGTTTGTGGTACATATAGTCACCATTTCCTTATCAGTGATGAAAACGGTTCAGGTGTGATTCTTTTTATTCTCTGGATTGGATTCTAATCCTGCACACAAACCTTTGATGATTTCAAGGCACTGACGAGCTCATCAAGCAGCTCATCTTTTCCTCGTTCCACTTTGCGGTTAAAACCTCATAATCAACACGCCATTGAATGCAGCCCTGTTTTAAAGAATTAATATTACCAAAATTAAAACACATCAGATAAACAGGAAAGATTAACTTTAATGAAGAATGAAATCTGCTAGATTTTTTTAACACTGGTGCGTTTTTCTGAATAAAATACAATAACGGATTTTCCTTTCCGTATGAGTCATTTGGAGAACTCAGAAAATCCGGTCCATTTGGTTCTGCAACAAACGATGAATCGTTGTCGAAATGCTTCACAACTTGCCAAGTCATCAGGTCTTGGCTCTTCTACTTGGGCGAAATTGTAGGACTAACTATCTCGAAATAATGTTCGAGCTTTCGACAATATTTTTCGCGAAATCAAATTTTCAGTATTTGAAAACTACCACTTTGCTCATTCAACTCGATTTTCTGCTGAAGATCGCCAATCATTGGTACCCGCACTACATATTTGGATATTATGAAAAAAAACCCCTTTTTTTTTGGAAAAAAATTATACCGGCAGGCCTCTCCGCCATGCAAGAACTAAACCTCCTGTCAGAGATTTTGTTAATGTTGGTCTTTGCTGCTTTTTAAGTTGATGGCAAATTGATGCACCAGTTCAAGTTTCTCCTGTCCTGTTTCACCATAAACCCGCAGCCTTCTTGGAACTCATGATGTGGTTAAAATAGTCACTCTCCGAATATAAGTTTTTGTCTGAAATGGAAATTAGATAAAACGGCATATAAGTTTTATAACCTTGTTGCCCTTAACCCACCCCTAGACCTCGAATAAATATTTTGCAAACTTTTGAGAGAAATTTAAAAAAGGGGGTTGGGGTGTTATGAGCTTTAATGATGGTAAGTTTGATTTACCGAAATGTAGTCCATTACTACTGGTTAAATGGATCCTTCGGAGCACTCCACCTCCCGGTCTGATTGCAACCAACAGAATTCTATAACGAACTAATACCCTTTACAAACAAGAAGGCAGCCTGCTCATTTTTATCCAGCTGGCAAATGTCCAGAGGCAGAGTGGCCAGCAATGGTATTTGCCTGGAAAATGACGGCATGTATGACACATTTTTAAGCCTTGAAACTCAATCCGAATTGAAAAGCGGAGTTTTGTGTTCCGTTCCTTGTGCATATGCTAATTTGCATGTTATGAATATTGAATGTGTCACTACTGATTTCAACAGTGTTGACAAGAGATAATTCGTTCTAAATATTTTTTCTTTGGACAATAGAAATTGTTTTTCCTCAAAACTACACATGATAACGGCAATCAATTTATTCGTGTGATTCGATGTTGGAAAGGTTTTTTCATGTAGATAAAAAACGTAATCAATAAAAGGCACATGACTCAATGCGAGTGAGCTTTGAGTCAAACGATCCAGTTCTGAATAGCGAATAAACCAGATTTACCTCTTAAAGACAGCGTTAATCATTGTGTACACTGTTCATTGGACTTGTAAATCCCTATAAATTGCGTACACCAGATAAAATTCTTTTGGTTTTTAATTCCTTATATTGAAAAAACATTCAAGTTATCAGTAAGGTCTGCTAAAGACAAGTATTCCAGGAAAAATGTCAATTTTAAAGTCCAGGGTTATACATTTTAAAAACTTTGCCTGTAAGCTTTAAATTTCTGTCATGCATTGTGTGACCATGATTTGAATTCTCCTAGAACAATAGTCTAATTTTAAATTTGACAATGATCCAGTACCATTGCGCACACTGCATAATTTAGGTGTGCGTTTTGGTGGCAAAAAATAATCACATCGGTTCAAAATGTAAACTTCAAGCCACTCTGCTGCTGTTCGGTTTTTGCTAATGCTGATTATTTTTTGCACCCAAAAACGACGACCTAAAATTATAGCAGTGTTGCAAATGGTAAAATGGTCATTGCCAAATTTAAAAATTAACTAATGTTCTAGAGAATCAAAATCATGGTGCACACAATGCATGACAGAAATTTAAAAGCTTACAGCAAAGTTATTTTTAAATGTATAACCTGGAACTTTAAAATGACATTTTATCCTGGAATACTGTCTTTAGCAGCTTACTAAAACTTGAGATTTTTTTCACATATAAAGATTAAAAACAAAACTTTTATTGTGTACGCAATTTATAGGGCATACAAGTCATGAACAGTGTACACAATATAACGTGTCTTTAAAGAGGTAAATCTGGTTTATTCAGCTATTCAGAGCTGACTCGTTGACTCATAGCTTCACTGATTGAGTCATGTGCCTTTTATTGATACTTTTTTTCTACAGAAAAAACCTTCCAAACATCGACATACACAGATAAATGAATGCCGTTATCATGTGTAGTTTTAGGAAAACATTTTATGTCAAGAAAATATTTAGAACGAATTATTCTTGTCAACTGTGAAATCAGTAGGTGACACATTCAATATTCATAACATGCAATTAAGGCATTGCACAAAGGTAAAACGGAACACAAAACTCCAGTTTTCAAATTTTCGGATTGATTTCAAGGCTATGTGTCATACATGCGTCATTTCAGGCAAATACAATCTGCCTCTGGCACATTGCCAGTTGGATAAATGAGCAGCTGCTTCTTGTTTGTAGGTTAGTAACGTTGAATTCTGTTGGTTGAAATCAGACCTGAGGTGGAGTGCTCCCGAAGGTTCCATTTAAAGTAAGTAGGACTCATTTCGTAAATCAACTTAAATATTAAACTCATCAACATTTTTAAATTCTTCTAAAGTTTGCAAAATATTTATCGAGGTCTAGGGTGAGGTTTAAGGGCAACAAGGTTATAAAACTTATATGGTTTTTATAATATTTCCATTTAGACAAAACTATATTCGGAGAGTGACTATTTTAACCACAATCATGAGTTCCAATAAGGCTGCGTTGGTGAAACAGGAAGGAGAAACTGAACTGCGTGATCAATTTGCATCAATTAAAAAGAGCAAAGACCAAATTAACAAAATCTCTGACGAGGTTTTCTTGCAATGGGAGAGCCTGCGGTAATTTTTCAAAGTTTTTTTATACATAATATTCCAAATATGATAGTGGGGTTACAATAGTTTGCTTCTGTCAGCAGAAAATCGAGTTGATGAGCAAAGTGGATAGTTTTCAAACTACTGAAAAGGATATTCGCGAAAAATATGTCGAAGTCGAACATTATTCGAGATAGTTGTCTACAAATTTCGCAGTAGAGAGCCAAGAGCTGATGACTTTGGCGAAAAGTTCGTGCAACATTTTGAAGCATTCAATCGTTTGTTGGCAGAACCATTAATGGAACCGGACTTTTCTGAGTTCTCCAAAATGACTCCATCAGAAAGGGAATCAGTTATTGTATTATTCCAAGAACGCACCAGGTAAAAAATCTAGGCATTTCCTTCTCATTAAAGTTAATCCTTTTCTGTTTATCCTGATGTGTTTTTAATTTGGTAATATTAATTCTTTAAAACAGGGCTGCCATTCAATGGCGTGTTGATTATGAGGTTTTAAATCGCAAATGGAACGAGGAAAAAGATGAGCTGCTTGATGGAGCCGTCAGTGCCTTGAAATCATCAAAGGTTTGTGTGCAGGATTAGAATCCAATCCAGAGAATAAAAAGAATCACCCCTGAACCGTTTTCATCACTGATAAGGTGAAATGGTGACTATGATGTACCACAAAAACACTTTGTTTTGCGAAAATAAATGAAATTTTTATAAATGTATATGAATACGGTGTGTTCTATAACTCGCTAGGCTAATATGACTGATTTAGTTATACTTTGAATTCCGTTAATACCACTTGCATACTATTGTACTTGTCATTAACATATCATCATTGCACAACAACATTTCAATATCATCGCGTTTCGCACCTTAATCCACTAGTATTTTTATGGTATCAAACCATGCAATTTTGTATCATTAAAAAACTTCCAATAATGATGCGTTACCTTTTCCAGCAACATTTCTTGTTACTCCATGTGCGGATTAATTACTTTTCGAGGTAAAAGCGTTGCGAGTTTGTTACGGCTCTAAACTTTTTATTTCATACAGGAACTGTTTTTAACGTAACCAAATGTGCTAAGCTGCTCACTTACAAACATTCGTTTAGCTTACAATTTCCTGTATGAAATAAAAAGTTTAGAGCCGTAACAAAACTCGCAACGTTTTACCTCGAAAAGTAATTAATCGCCATGGAGTAACAAGAAATGTTGCTGGAAAAGGTAACGCATCATTATTGGAAGTTTTTTTAACGATACAAAATTGCATGGTTTGATACCATAAAAATACTAGTGGATTAAGGGTGCGAAACGCGATGATATTTGAAATGTTGTTGTGCAATGTGATATGTTAATGACAAGTACAATAGTATGCAAGTGGTATTAACGGAATTCAAAGTATAACTAAATCAGTCATATTACCCTAGCGAGTTATAGAACACACCGTATTCATATATATGTATGTAAATTTCATTAATTTCCGCGAAACAAAGTGTTTTTGTAGTACATTAAAGTCACAATTTCACCTTATCAGTGATGAAAACGGTTCAAAATTCTTTTTATTCTCTGGATTGGATTCTAATCCTGCACACAAACCATTGATGATTTCAAGGCACTGACGGGCTCCGTCAAGCAATTCATCCTTTTCATCGTTCCACTTTCGGTTTAAACCTTCATAATCAACTCTCCATTGAACGGCAGCCCTGTTTTAAAGAATAATATCACCAAATCAAAGACATATCAGGATAAACAGGAGAGGATTAACTTCAATACGGAAGGAATGCCAAGATAATTACCTGGCACGATCTTGGAATAACTAAATAACTGCTTTTCTTTCTGATGGAGTCATCTTGGAGAAGTCCGGTACCATTATTGGTTCTGCCGTCAAACCATTAAATGCTTCAAAATGTTGCACGAACTTTTCTCCAAAGTCATTAGCTTTTGGCTCCACACTGCGAAATTTGTAGACAACTATCTCGAATAATGTCGACTTCAGTGTGGCTTGCGAATATTTTTCTCCAATATCCTTTTCAGTAGTTTGAAAACTATCCACTTTGCTCATCAACTCGATTTTCTTCCGACAGAAGCAAACTATTGTGACCCCACTATCATATTTGGAATATTATATAACAAAAACTTTGCATAATTACCGCAGCCTCTCTCATTGCAAGAACAACTTCGTCAGAGATTTTGTTAATTTGGTCTTTGCTCATTTTAATTGATGCAAAATGCAAATTGGTCACGCAGTTCAGTTTCTCCTTCCAGTTTCACAAACGCAGCCTTATTGGAACTCATGATTGTGGTTAAAGTATTCACTGTCCGAATATAGTTTTGTCTAAATGGAAATATTATAAAAACCATATTAGTTTTATAAACTTGTTGCCCTTAAACCTCACCCTAGACCTCGATAAATATTTTGCAAACTTTAGAAGAATTTAAAAATGTTGATGAGTTTAATATTTAAGTTGATTTACGAAATGAGTCCTAGTTACTTTAAATGGAACCTTCGGGAGCACTCCACCTCAGGTCTGATTCAACCAACAAAATTCAACGTACTTAACCCTACAAACAAGAAGCAGCTGCTCATTTTATCAAGCTGGCAATGTGCCAGAGGAATTGTATTTGCTTGAAAATGACGCATGTATGACACATAGCCTTGAAATCAATCCGAATTGAAAACTGGAGTTTTGTGTTCCGTTTTACCTTTGTGCAATGCCTTAATTGCATGTTATGAATATTGAATGCGTCACCTACTGATTTCACAGTTGAGAAGAATAATTCGTTCTAAATATTTTTCTTGACATAAAATGTTTTCCTAAAACTACACATGATAACGGCATTCATTTATCTGTGTATGTCGATGTTTGGAAGGATTTTTCTGTTGAAAAAAAGTATCAATAAAAGGCACCTGACTCAATCAGTGAGCTATGAGTCAACGAGTCAGCTCTGAATAGCTGAATAAACCAGATTTGCCTCTTTAAAGACACGTTATAATGTTCATGACTTGTATGCCCTATAAATTGCGTACACAATAAAAGTTTTGTTTTTAATCTTTAAATGTGAAAAAATCTCAAGTTTTAATAAGCTGCTTAAGAAAGTATTCCAGGATAAAATGTCATTTTAAAGTTCCAGGTTATACATTTAAAAAAAACTTTGCTGTAAGCTTTTAAATTTCTGTCATGCATTGTGTGCACCATGATTTTGATTCTCTAGAACATTAGTTAATTTTTAAATTTGACAATGATCCATTGTACCATTTTGCAACACTGGCATAATTTTAGGTGTGCGTTTTGATGCAAAAATAATCAGCATTAGAAAAAACGAAAAGCAGCAGAAGTGTGAAGTTTACATTTTGAACTCGAAATGCTGTATTTTAATTTTTAACCCATTTATTGTTTATAAAATAATTAGATGTATATTTAGAAGTTTGCATGTAATAATCTAAAAAAATGTTTCATTTTTACCGACACATAAATAGTTCATATATTATTAAACGTCCAAAGCACGCTTAAATTATTCTTTATAATAATAACATTCATCTTTCTTACTGGAAACGATTGTAAAAAGTATTTAATCCAGAACTACATTATTACAAACTGATCTCAATTATAAACGACAAAATTAACACTGTGTATATATGTATGCATGGAGCGGCCATGATCAATTGTTTTTCCATCTAAGCTGTTAAATTGAAGTGAATGGAACAAGTTGACCTTGTATTCCCCTACAACCAATTTAAATATAATTTAAGGCATATTTTTAATAATTCCCAATTGTTGACATACTTGTAAATTTTATAGGTTTGTGTCAATTACAAAGTAACATACAAATGATATATCTCAAATAAATACATTATCTATTGTGATGTAAATTCAAACCATTACCCCTTCATATATTTAAAGGAAAAACTAGTATTACACACATTATTACTTTCCAAATATTTTACGGTACTGCGTACTAATATTAGAAAACAAATGGTTTACCGACTTTGTAAATCACACTTCGTTCTTTAGGACTTGCAAGCACGACTATTTCATCAAGATTAGGGAAGCGTTTCCACAGATGCTCCCTTCGCAAATCAATTTTAATTGCTTCAATCCTTTCCAGTTTGTTACGAATAGCTTCCTCATTATTTGAAGCGTTTTCAGGGGGCTTCACTAAATCGTAGTCAACCAACTGGAGAATTTTCAGAATAGGAAATTTTGCAAGTACCTGGTTCAGTATCAACCAGTATGCCACATTTCTCGGGAATATTATTGAAAATTTTGTAAGTGATGAAAACAAAATGTTTGGATTAATTGGCCAGGCATCAGCGGCATTTTTGAGAAGTTGTTCCTCCCAAAAATCATTTACTTTGTGTTTATGCCAAAAATAGAAATATATTTCCTCAACGTGTTCTGCAAACCGCTCTGCAAATTTGATGTAATAGTGAACATATTTTGGGCGATCTTTTTCAAAAAATACAACGGAGAGCTGCTTTAAACAAGTCAATGGTAAAATTTTCATATTTTGAAAATCATCCCATTTGGGCTCCAGCAGTTTCAATTTTTCTAGCAGCCTATAAGGCTGATAGATTTTATGGGTGAAGTACATATGAAAGGAAGGTGGAGTTGTAGGGTGACATTCGAAACTGGTAAGCTGGTGAGCATATGAGTCGACTAGCCACTTTGCTACAGGTTCCGAAGCATGGGTCACTCTCAAATGGCGCAAATGTTCCAAATGTGGCAGTTTATTTTTATTTATCCAGGTCTCGTTATCTTCTTTTAATTTTGAAGTCAGTTCTTTCAAAATAATTACAAGCAGGTTAGGCATCTTTGCCAAACCTTGATGTAAAAGATGAAGCAGTGGGGTTCGGGTTTCAAGGTTGTTACAGAAGAGAATGAAACTCTTGAAATGTTCCCCGTACCCAGTCAGAAACACGTTCACACGTTCCACAAGCATAGTCATATCCCAATAATTTGGGCTGATTTCTAACAAAAATGTCTTACTTGGAAATGGATTTGAATTACTTTCCTGGAACGATGCAAGTGTTTGCGAAACCGTTTCCAGTTTCTGTTGAGAAGAGATGATAAGGGCGTGTTTTAGAGTTAGTTGTGCTAAGTATTCATTTCCTGTAGGTAGCGTTCTGGAGAGTATTTCATTTGAATCCAATTCCAGTTTCCAATTGATGCAGAAGGAGACATGTTGTGCCTTTATCATTAAGTCTATGACTTCCTTCCATCGGGGGTGGACTTGACGACATCGTTTCATCTCCAAGTTGCTCAATAACAGAATGATTGGATGAAGAATCTACAAGCAAACAATTCGTCAACATTGCTAAATGAATATAGAGAACCTTCAACGATAACATTCTAGCCATGATTTGCAAACAGGTTAAAAATGTTTCCAGATATTAACACGGTTATTACTCATCAGAAGTATTCAAACTAATTTCCAGATCTTGGATTGAAAATTATCCGCATATAATGGGCTTCTAACTGACTTATTCAATGACGAATGACTTCTGACGAATCTGTTAGCTCTTCAGAAATTCTCTTTTACATGCTGGAAATTTATTTCCTTGTCAACGTATTGATGCCGTAAGGAGGGTATGGGGAGTGAATTTAAGGTCACGTAGCTGTTCTGTAGTTGTGGGCTATGCTGAAGGCCCACAACTTTTTTGAATACATTTTCCTTTATTCCCCAAAATTAGAGTTTACTTAAACACCCATTTTATATTTCTAATAGTATGGCCGAAAATATTATACAACTTGGTCAAACGTTGGTATTGGAAATACCAATTTGTTATTTTTTTTGAAGCTTCACATAATTTGATCCGTTTTAGAGCTGACACTTTTGATTTTGAAACGTCATTATTTTTGGCAGCACAACGTATAAAAAGCTATATGATTTCACTCACGAGCAAAGTCTACATGAACACTGTAGTCAATTTAGAAAAAACATGAAAATTTTAGTTTTTCGTATGGGATTTAGTGTAGAAAAATATTAACTGAGAAGGGTGACCAGAGTCGCTACTTCAAAAATTTGGCGAATAAAAAATCAATATTTGTTTGGGAAAAATATTTTTTTAATGCGAATTTTCGAAAATTGAAGTTGTGATAAGGGATTCCTTCAAAGACAGTTTTTATTAGTCTCACTGCCTATTTGTACGTGTAGCTTTATATAATGCTAATAATTAATTTAATGAAAAATTGACAAAAGTGCCAATGTAGACTTGATACTCAATATACGTGATAAGACATGTAAATGGAACATACATGCCAAATCTGAGGTTAATCGGAGAATAATAAGATTATGTCTTCCCTCGTTAGTTGATGAGCTGTAGAATTGAAACTTTTGTAGTGAAAACTGTAGACCGTTATGAATAATCGCTATTCTTAATATATTGGGTTATTGTTAACTTTACACACCTGTTTTGCAATGTTTATGCTTGTGTTTTAAGTGTGGTGAAACTACCATTGCATAAATTATGTAACTTTTACAGATAAATGTCTTCGGTTCTAGTTAATTCCTATTGGGATGCATTTAAACATGCAGATATATATACGAAATCCGCGCAGATTTTGTAAGAAACATGCGTACGTAGAAATCCTCGCAACTTTGTCAGAAATTTGCGTCTATAATTAGACTTCATCGCTATTTGTATGATTTATTTAAAATCTCAAAATCCAAGCAAATAGTTGATCATACTCTTAAAAATTTCTATGAAACATTCTGAGAAAGGTATTTGTATTCTTATACTCCAATTAAATTACTGCTGGGATACATATTAAACTATTTACATCATTGCATCTAATGGTACCTAAAATCAACGTGTTAGCTTTGGGCTTCGTCTACAAACACTTGGGAGTTTTAAAATCGGAAGAACAAACTCTTACAGAAGCGAATTTCAAATAAATCAGTAACAAGCCAAGTATAAATCTTAAAATGCAAATAAATGTTCATTAACTAGAAAAATTTCTGTGAGGTGTAGTTTAGACATTCAGCTGATAAAACATTTTAATCCCATCACATAAAGATGCAACACAGATAATCAACTATTATCTGATATGCTTCCATGTGCAATAATTCCAGCTGGAGAACATTCGCTGAATACAAAAACGCAGTTAAATGTCTTTACAAGGTTGAAATTTCGAAGGGGAACAGGGAAAAATCAGTACGTGACGCATTTACCAAAAAGAATAAATTTGCGTTCACATAATCGGAATCGCTATAAAGAAACGACTGTACCAAGTACCATGACAAGCCCAAACTATACCCACTGGACCAAAACGCAAGTAAGGAAGACTACAAAAATCAAAGGCAGCAATGATAGCTCAATGAGGAATTGAAGTACAACAATGCTTTACATCATGAAAAAAATATTTGTAAAAAAATTATGAGCATCCTTTCACGAACAGTTAAAAATTGTGTAGTATCATATTTCAAAAAAATATTCAAAAATACACCCGTGCTATTTTTTATAATACATAAATGCAAAAAAAATGGAACTATTTTTGGCTGTGGAAAAAGATTATTGTTTCCTATATTTTATCGCTATTTTATCATACGCGATTTTCTAATAAAAAGATTCATGTTTCTGACATTTCATCGCAATTCTCTCATACGCAGGTTTCTTACAAAAAATAGCGAGGATTTCTTATATACATCTGCATAGTTATATTTGTCCCATTCCTATTATGCATTTCAAAAAATATGCCGTATATCTACAGTCTTGTTAATTGTCGCGTTATTTACCTTTCTGCAGTTCCTAGCTTTTGACTGAAATAGCATTTGGAGGAACGTACGTTAAAAAAGCATTTCCGTCAAGGTTTGACAATAATCTATCTATCTACGTATCTTTATATAGCTACTTTAATTTCTCAAACTTTTGCAGTTTGACCCTGACTTAAATCGTGACCAGTTAAGAGTACCATGGTATATGTACCAGCACACCCGTACAGAAAAAACATAGTGATAATTGTTTCGAATTATTTGCAAGTCGGTTTATAAACATGCCAAGTTGGAAATTGAATATCTTAACTTACCAAATGAGGCAGCTCACTCCAACATGTGGGTTTACGAACAAGGATTGGTAATTCCGTCATTTTGAGACAAAATGTTAAAATGGCCTTTCAACGATCTGCAAAGGAATAACAAAATCAAGGCATCAAATGTTTGAATTGGCAAAATTAAATTTTAAATGCAAAGACAAACATTATATTTGTTCCTTTGAAGCAAATTTTACTATTTATTGATATTAGAGTGATCCTCAAGGAAACAAAAACACTGTATCAATTTTTTGAAATGGTGAACATAATTTACATATGCAGTGATATTTGGATACAAAATTGGTTCACAAAAACAGTGTAGTCGAACATTTAAAATAATTCCAAACAAATTACCTCTATGTTACGTGGAATGAAATGAATTTTTGGTTTTTCAAAAATGTCAACTGATTAAGACACGTCAAAATTTTCCCTGTGCGTTAATCAACTTGTACGTTAACAACCTAAAATAATTTAGCATGGAACGGCCTTTGCGTTTATTTTAAATTAGATGAAAATGGGCTTTTTGGAAGTTCCTAGATTTGGGCAAAACAAATCCAGTCACTTGCGAAATAAATAAATCGGAATTTAAGGCAGTGAATGGAATTGTGTTTGAGTATAACAATATATTGTAAATCGACTTACAGCGTATAACAACCATCAGAAGAAGAAGTGTTTCAATAACAATGCAAAAGGTGACCTTGGAATCAAGCCAATTCTCTATATTTATATTTTAAGCATGTTCCTTTTCAAAATTTACAGGTATACGTATATTATACTTGTAAATAAATGCTTCTGGCACGACGTTGACTACAAGTAACGCATGGCTCATTGGCTGATTTTAACAAGTACCTGGCGGATTCTAGGAACTGTTTTTCCTCTTGTTGTGTAAATTTTATGTTTCGCATCGGCTTATTAGGTAATTAGGTTTTACCTGTTTTTTGTCATACATGAAAAAGACAATGATGATACATGTCTCAAACAGATAATTAGTGCTTTATACTTCTACGTTTTAATGACTGAATGTTTTCATAAAGTGTTGGCAAATATGTTGCATTCTTTCCAAACCCCTACTTTCTGAACATGAACATATGAAATTGAGGCAGTTATAATATTCTTTTTAAATTAATATGAGCCTAAATTACATATTAATTTACAATTTATATTTTATATGAATTAAACAGCATGACATCATTGATATTGTTCATGGATATTGAATTATAGTTAAAGAAAAAGCTGCATCTTGTGCGTATACCAAAATGGGGTACTTAAAATTGATGGTTAAAAGCATTTCAATGGTTAAAAATTGATGCTATGCTACCAAGCAACTGTTAAAATTTCTACGACAACGCTTCTTTAATACACCCCATGAAAGTAGAAATGCAAAAAATACCAAAATGGAGCATATTCTTTATCCAAAAATTCCTTTTACAGATAAATTAAAATGCTAACTTACAGTATTCGCAATTCCTTTAAGTGCCTCTGTTATTAAGTTGTAATTTGAGTTTCGTCAAATTTCCACCACACTTCGAACTCAAGACAAAAAAAATTTTCGCTTCACTGTGAACTGTGTAGCATACTTTTCAGAGGACAGCTAAACGTAGTTTACTGTGAGAACAACGAGTAGCTACTGCAAACTACTGTGTGGAAAGTTGCACCTTCCCATGGCTTCACCTGTAAAGCTGCTAGAGGTGGGGCGTAGGAAAAGAATATCAAGGTCTGAATTTCGCCAACGATCCAATTCAATAAATTTTAGTACGGTTAGCATTGTGTCAAGGGGCATTATAACTACAGGCAATTTTAAATGGAATAAAAATAGATCTACAGAAACGTTAGTATGCTCAATGACAAGTCAAATGTTTTTCGTTACTAAATATAAAACTCAACCTTATATAAGAAGCACACCTGCAAAGTTTAATTATAATTTTATTTAAATATTACAACTTCTTAAATTTAATTTGGCAAATTCCTAATTCATTCTGTGGTATATTAATAAATTCTGTTAGGCATTTCAACTTATTATAGTTTAAGATTTGTGATCAGATGATTCTAAATGAAATAGAATTAACTCATATACAAACAATTGATTAGTTAAACAAATTCTACTTTCATTCATGCTTTGAGAGACCATTTTTATTAAAAAACAATATTATTATAGTAGGACACGGCAAAAATTATTGATGTTGTACAAGTTTAATAAAAACTTTCAATTAGTAATCTGTATGGGATTGAATATACACAATATACGCATCAACTTGACATGGGTTCAAATACAAAACGACGAATGAGACTGCTGTTTCGTGTTAAAAACTTTCTCACCCCTGCTTATTATATCACTCGATTTTACTTCGTATGATTTATGTAAAAAATTTCGTGCACTTTGTAAGTGCAAGGAGCTTGCCTATCCCACCTTGCTTTGGCTTCACTGCAAATATAAAAGCTTAGTGGGTCTGATGATGAGCTAATGCGCAAAAACCTAGAATGGCGTGTCCTGTTGCTGAAGGGAACGCGTATGCAGTTTTGCATAGATACAGCCTTCAACAAACTTGCGACGCAAATAAGTCATGAGTCATAAGTAATGCATTTATGGCAGGAAGTGGAGTTCCAGGAAGTCCGTTGTGTCGACATTTGTCATCGAGTTGACGCTGCAAAGAGAGAGACAGTTGTTGTGTACAAAAATTCAAGTAAGAATGGGTATCCAATATCACCTTTTTGAATTGATTATATGTTCGTTGTTTATGCTGCGTTTTTATCAAACTGAAATGACAGATCACACGTTTCTGTTCAGAGATCATCATTTTACTCATAAAGCATAACAAATTCCAATATTTTTAGGTAAATATTTAAATATTACTGTGCTTGAGTAAACAGTTGTTTTTATGATTGGACTAAACATATTGTTAACGCAGAGTTGCTAATTTCGTTAAAAAACTTAACTTTCGGGCTAAATTTATAACGTAGAAGTGCAGCTCAAATGTTTTCTCGAAAGTTACCAAAAAGAAACCAATTTTTGACTTTAGTCTCTTGACATCGCGGAATATGTTAATACGTAAAATTATTGTGCATATCGTGTAATACACTCACAGTTATTAAATTTGAACGTCTCTGAAACGCTGATTTCAATCTTAAATGACGGAGCAGCCATTCTGGTTGATCTATGAGCCTCACCAATGGAGAATAACTATGTCATCAACGATTTTATTATGATAGCACCCTTTTCTGAGGTGCATATACCTGATTTGTCCATTATGAATCCTTATAGATTCAGATTTTACCGATAATATCTGAGAGTTCGTCTTCTGACGTACACAATTTCGATTAGATTTGACTAAAATGTATTACTGTGTAATTTGTATCAGTTCAAATTCTGAACTGCTCTCCCTACAAAAACACATACTTCACCAACATAAGTGATATCATCCGAAATCCATTAAAATCAAACTACATAGCCAAGTCGTAACCGTAAACTGTACAATGTTTTGAAACCCGTTTATAGTACAAAAACAATGCATTTCACATATTGGTTTAGTTGTTTTGTCTAATATCAATAAAAAAACTCAATTCGTAACAGATTTCGAAGACGAAGGTGCCCAGCTAGGTCTAATTCGATCTGGATTAAGATAATTTTACCATGCGTCTTCAGTTTCTTGCGGTTTTGATGAATTTCGTATGAAGTGAAGCCAAATTTCCTACTATATAAGTCAGAATTGGTTAAAAAATAAAAAATTAGCTATTTGTAGTAACGTTTCTAGAGGATTTGACTAATAAAGCTGCACGACATGGACCTGTTGGTCCACCTGGATTCCGCGGCGATACTCCTGTGCATAAAATGGGCTATAATAAGATATCACCTGATGTCAAATAACACAAAATTAGGAAGCGAAAAACTCAAGCAAGTGCAGCAAAATCTTTAATTGGTTTTGGACCAAAACATTTGGTTGTTGAATGCGTGTTTACAAGAATATTCATACAGCAGTATTTTGCCTCGCAATTGAGCTAATTTTCATCGCTGCAAAATGAACGACACGGATTAATTTCCATGTCACTTGCCAGCCAATACGAAAAAATATACTTAGCTAATAAGAGAGTATATCACTTATTTAATTAAAAACCGTACCATTTAGTTTTCCCATACAGTATTAGAATTTTTAACATGTCAAAATGACTTAAAATTTAACTAAATTTGTCTCCGAATTACATTACGTCACAGATGGATCTCGTTTCACGGTAAGGTTTTATCACTAATGTATTTATAAAATTTTATATCACGATGTTGAACATTTCTAGAGTTGCTAGAAGCAATTAAAATACAGGTATAGAACTATCATTACACTACGTAAATTTGATAACGGTCAAATTAGAAGTTTTAATTAATCTGTTAATAAACTGTGGAGGAAGATTCGTTTTCAAGAATAAATTCTACAGCGTTGTAGTATGAGTCGGGAACATACAAAATAAAATTGTTTTACACCAGTGGTTTGTTCCTTTTAAATTAGCATTAATCAAAGTGGGTTTCTCGCTCAAATTATTACGAATCATATCTGGCACTAACTACTACGCATTGTATATCTTGACCTTCCGGTCTGAAATGTTAATACTTATACAGTAATACGCATATTTATATTATATGTGCCGTTCAAAGATACTTGGTCAAAGTGGACTTCGGAGCAGTGTGGATCTTATGCTCCAGGACAACGGTTTCCCTTATTGAAATAATAATGCAAGATTGGAATAACGTAGCAGGGCCTGCGCTACAGTAGTACCAGCTAGCACCGTGGTGCTAGGCCGGACCGGTTACTCTACCATTCTTCACAAACTGATCATGCTAAATAACTCTTTTTGTGTAGTGATAAAATTTGAATTGATTCTGGTAGGAAAAATGGTCTTTGTACATTTATGATTTACCCAAATTGTATAATGTGTTTTTAACGAAATTTTAAGTTGAAAGATTGTTTTAGAAATGATACAAATGCATGTTTTAAAGGAGTCATTATCAACCGTGCATGTTGCTGGCTAGCTAGCTAAACTTTCTCTGCTTGTATTATATCATCATTATCGTGTTCGTGAGAAAAATAGGTACATAAGATCATACGATTGGGTTTGGTATGCAATAAGAAGATGACCGCATTCAAACGATGTTAATAGGTACATTACGTACTTAAATGTCTAATTAGAATGACGGATGAGGGCAATGACATACGTCACTGTATGTATTAATGACTTCATTTTTACAACAGCAGAAACAAATTCTTAGAATTCTTTTCTTGACCCAATTTCTAAACAATACATCGTATGTAGCACAATGAACACGATTCCTTTAAAAAGATATGATGAAAAAAATCAGTTCATATCACTACATTTAGTGTGTTAAAATAAACCAAAGCCACAAGAATTAATAGTTAAAAAATTCGACTAAATTTTTGCGGTACAAAGACTCAACCATACGAAAAGTATACCAGAAGAAATGAGGGACAAAACCACTCTTCTGATAATCGTAAGTTAACTCAATGATTAATTGACGTTCAATTTTATAATGAAATATCCCAATCTATTTGCCTGTTTTGTAGGCCAGCGTTACCGCGGTGTTTGTAACGTGGATCTTTTTCTGTCACCTCAATCAGCTTCAAGTTGCCGGACGCTCTAAGGAAATTTGTACAAAAAATATAATAACTGATGCTGCCAAGCAAAGGTGTCTTGAAAATGTGGGTGCAAAATACTTGGAGTACTGTTGGATTGTTAACCATGCCGCTGCTTTCATCGGGGTAGAAGCATTCCACAAAGGACTCAAGGCCATTTCCAGGTTGCCTCAACATTGGAACTTCCGCAATGAAAATGTTCTAAGCCGTTTCACCTTCCGTCAACTCATTATTGTCACTACTACATTTCTCGGGATTACAAATGTGAAAGCGATGGCGTGGGCAGCATCCGTTTATCCCAGTCACCATACTGTTATTGCTTTCAGTTTGAGATCGGTGGCGCTCAATATCTTTTTAATATTTGCACTAATTTTTGGGTTTTTGAGAGGAATTGGAGTGGCAATTGGAGATTTCCGCATTGCTGGAGCCAGGATTCGTAATGTGTTTGGATAAACCATTGATGTATATAAATGATGAAGGAATTTCGAGGCAGTGGTGGTAGCTAATTTAATTAAAGTATTTGAGACCTGCAAATATATAATGAGTATTTAAGAAAGTTTTTGTAGCATCGAAGCTTTTTTTAATGCACTTGACACAAACCCTCTTCAGTTTCCGCCAACTGCGTTGCAATGTGAATCTATCCCGATTGGATTTTTCTCATATTAAGAAAAAGTTTAAAACTGAAACTTTAAGGTCAATTGGACATTTGGTGTCCAAAAAAATCATCCATCATGTGTTAACATCAAGTTTAGTCTAGGGTGAGACTGCAAAAATTCTAATATATGTAGATTAAGTCGGCTGAGCTTCAATTTATTGTCTGCTCTACCCATAAATACATACATAAATACAACATCGAGTTTAGATTGCCACCATCACAAAAATCTAAACTTACCATCACATACCCGTGGTTTTCATGCAGAACTCTAAGCCCTTTAATATATTATCGTACATTTATACTGAAAGAAAATCTTGTTGTCGGATCGCTTTCAAAGAGCTAGTGGATTTTCATAAAAGTTTTTTATAGAATTTCGGAATCCATTCTTAACTTAAAGGAGGTTTCATGGCAACTCGCTCAAGAATTTTCAAGGGTTTTAGAAAGAGCGTAACGAAACTAAGGAAGCTGCAGTTAAATAATTACGTAGAACTTATGCAGCAGCCGCAGAGGTTAACGAGTTTAAATTTTTGATTCCCTTGCCTCTACTGGATTTTAATTCAGAGATGCAGAACCTATCCTAACTAACTAATCTTTCGTGCTACTTACTTTTCCCGCTGTGCTAAATACTTCGCAAACGTCGAATTCCAGGTTATACAAATTCTTGACACATATTTTAAATATTAGAATTTGACAACAAAAGGTATAATAGTAGGGCTATTTTTATAGTTTCTAAAGGCCGCAGTTGTTGTAATGGTTGCTTAATTCATTCGATCTTGGTCACCCCTTTTTCTTGTCTTAAGAATCTTTAAACCGTTCAAATACATAATGAAAACTAAATTACAATTTTGTTGAAACTCTCATGCTTAAACGTCCGATACAAACTTTAAAAATCGTCAATGGTGATAAGTCGTGAAGAAAAAGTGAAAGTGTAATAATATTATATCAAGCATTTGAACTTTGCATTGGCCATTGCTCGACTACTTCAAGGCTGCAAGTTTCATGTAGTACACAGGCTGTGGCACTACATTTTTTTAACATGAAACGAATGATAGTTTTTACTACACATTGAAGATATGTCGTGCACTGGACTAGGTTTAAATTGTACACAGGTAGAAATCAACAAGTCAGCCCCATTGTTACGAGATGTTTTACTCATAAATAATGGATGTTCGATTAAATTCTCCAATTGAAATAAAAGAAAACTTTCATTGGCCTTTGGTACATAATGAAAATTATATGTTAACTTTCTTGTACTCGAAATAGCAGCTGTTCGCTGCAAAGTCTTGAATTTCACGCTGCTTTAGCTTGGTTTGAATTTCAATTCGAGCCTTCGATTCCGACTTCACGGGCCACAATGATCATCTTGTTCCTTGCAGTATTTCCTTTATGATTTTAAATATGACTTTGAAGACTGGTTATATCTGCCAAAGTTACAAATTTGTCTGGGACATTCCGCTAATAAATGCGGGTTTACACTCATATCATTAAAGCGACCGTTCGGATGCTCTTTCCCGTGTTATTAGGATGCTCTTTTAATTTTGAATGCTCTTTCAAAATACCTTCACATTTGCAAATTAAACAAATATTTGAGCGAATCGATAAATACCAAAACGTTTTGCTACCTAATTCACGTTTTAAGCTTATAATTTAAGGACAAAGAAAAGCTATTCTGCTTCTATTTTGTTTTCATAGCCGTTTCCATGAAATTCATTTTCAAAAATAGAACCCAGCTTTAGTTAAACTGTTGTTTTTGTACAACATTGACAAGTAAAAATGAATATTTTCGAACAAATGCTACTATATAGTAGAAAACAGCAATTTGAAATGGGATTTTCTATAAAAAATGATAAATTTTTATCTTTATTCTGAAATATCATGTCAATTTTGTACTCGGGATGCTTGTTGTAATGATGATTTAAAATACCCAGCGACCACATATCTAAAGACAGGATGCTACAAGATGCCGTTTGATGCACTTTGGTCGCTTTAATCATCAGTTAAATTTATTATAACATTTACTTCCCACATAGTGAAGTCGTATAGTATGCGCACCAAAACAATGTAAGTTAACAATATATAAGTTAAACAATGTAAGCAAGCACCTCGTCTGCAAATGGCAGAGAAAGTCAGAAATATAATAGCTAGTGACAAGAGTTATCACCCAACTAATGTGAAGCTTTCCTTTTTTAATCTTCTTCCGGAAGGATTGATAGGATTCCTGCCTCTCAATTTGCAGTACTTTGTTAGGTTGTGATCGTTCCATTTTTACAATTTCAATTAAATCCGCATTAAATGCAAACCAAGACTCCACTAATATATCAATCAAAATGCCGACCTTTCTACGCCATATAGAAAAGGACTCCTGCGCCCACATCCTGGAAACCAAACGAAAATTCCAACAGTCGTCTTCGTCAAACTCAGCCACATCAAAAATAGCACGAACCAACTACAGGTTTGGTTCAAACTTAAGTTTAGTCAGTATTAAACAATGCCAATTTTTAATTCAATTTAGGGAGGTTACGACATGGTTTTTAAATAGGTTCCGGTTCACCCTTGGTTCAATTAAAGCTTCCAAATTCTGCCTGACTACCTTTGCTTCAATAATTACATGAAATCCGCCCTTTGTACGCTTTGTGACGTTTTGATTGAGTAGGGAACGATTAAAACGAAACACAAAAAAATCAGCTGGTGGCTGTCGAAGAGGGGATAACCGTGCAATGCTCTATCTTGTTTTGTTGTTCTGTAAGGTTCTCCAGTATGCAGGGATTATTAAATGCATTCAACTCTTAATACCCATTGTCCCCAAAAACAGCCCGACAAGTGAGAGTAGCTATTGTAATATAAAGAGGCAAAAATGTATGTACAACATACTTGGAACGTGATCTTTCACTCTAACGAATTTATACAATTTCGTCACTTGATGGCAATGTGATGTTTTTGAGGTCTTGGTACTTCATTTTTTATTCCTTTCATGCTTGATTATAATTAAACCAATTTATGTTAAATACATTTACAATTTACAGGCTAGAGTTTGACGAGGAGAAGATGAATTGGCCGGTTTATGTCTGCCCTCAGGATGTCCGAGGAATCTCCTGGCCACTGTGGTCTATTCATTGTTCGTCCAAACACTGACCACGAGCACATAGAAATAAATAAAGAGATTTACCCTGACAGGTTCGCCATGTGTTGCAGGTCTTGGTTATATTTATAAGTTTGATGAGTTGATGCCCTGATGACGAATAACTAGTTGATTCGCAAGTTAAAATTATAGCCAATTGTGGCGAATGAAACGACACGACAGTGTTATGAGATTCTCATAAAAACTAGAACACTGCAAAAACAAAAATATAATTGGTGCAAGGTACTTGCGAGAAAATGGGAATTAATGAACATACTATCTTATAAACTACACGACTGATACCAATGAAAACTCTTAAGCAGAAAAACGACATTTTACAAATGAAACAAAGCAAGTCAATGTCACAATATGAGTACCTTCGAACGCACTGGAGAAGAGAAAAATTTCTAATTTTGATAGGGGGTGGGAGGAAATGCAACTGTTAGTTCAACTCTGAGCTAAATGTGGTAGAATAAAAATTAGAAAAAAAATTTAACTTGGGGTACTTAAACATTTGTATGATGACAATGAAGATAATGTTTGTAAACTGTTAACATAAACGAACCTGAAACTACATTCCATAAATAATTAGTCTTGAGTTATCACGTATGACTAATAATGATAATCCGGACTTCAAATATTCATTTTGACAAGGTAATTTATTTTAATACAAACTTGGATTAGGAAACAAGATTTTTTAAAAACCTTGGTGAGTATCATGGCTTGTATTTGGGTTATACTATAGACGCAGCAATACTAATTACAGGTGCAAGGTTAACTAAATTAACTGTTATAACTCAGTAGTTTTTTGAATTAGAGTTACGAGGTGGTGTAAGCATGATTAATCGTAGGCATGTCAAAGCAAATAATAAGTTAATGAAAAACATTGACCCCATAAAAGTTTCGTCTTTGATTTTCCCAGTAGATTGTAACAATCTGTATGGTTTTGCATTACGGCAAACACTTCCGTTTTCTAATTCTGAGTGATTGGATAGCGAGTAAGTAAACTCTGTTACATCAAAAGGAATTATGTAGATGATGATAATTTTGGATATGCATTAATGCTTGACCTTGCATATCCTTGTTGTCTACACGCATGGGACAATGAGTATCCTCTTGCCTTAGAAAAAATGCCAGTATCGCTTAAACAATTACCTGAGTATCAACAGCTTTTACTTAGAACGCTGGACATTAAGTACAATGAAAAAAATAAGAAACTAATTCCTCACCTAGGACCTCGACATAACTGTGTCTGCCATTATAGAAACCTTAAATATTATCTAAGGAAACGTTTGATTCTTACGAAGTTTCAAGCTGTTATAAAATATCGTCAAGAAAGTTCGCCTAAACTGTATTTAGACTTCAAAACCAGCCAACGTCAAATAGCTAAAGATCAATTTTCGAAAGATTTGTTCAAATTTTTAATTAATGCATGCTTTGGAAGAAGCTGTGAAAATGTAAGGAATAAAACACATGTTTCAATTTGTAACCAGCTAGCTAAAGCTTTAAAGCTAATTGAGAGGTCTAATTTCAAAAAGACATTTTTTCAAAAACTTAAGCATTTAAAATTTTCAGCTTTTGTACGCTTACATTAAATCGTTGGGAGTATCAATGTCAAACTCCCTTGTTCCGATATTCTTTATAGTTTTATGAACCCAGTTAAGATTAATGTTCAGATTAAACCGGCGTGAAAATTTCAAATCGAAAAAGCCTATAGCAAAGCAAAGCAAAATTCCTGCAGCACTAATTACACGTGTATTTTGGATGAGCCCCAGCAAAAAAGCTCAAAATTGGTTTGTTTAAATTGTTCATTAAATTTAACGTTTAATTTCATCAAAAGAATATTGGTGCGGTTTTACGGACTGGGTTTTCAAACACTTTTCTTAAATCTTTAGAGAAAAATTAGATTCTGTTTCTTGTCATTTAAAAAGTATCACATTGACCTCTCCAATCAAAGCATGATGTCACGCAAATGTGGCATAAAACTTTTTATAGTCTTTTCAATCTAGTAGTTGTTAAAATCTCATATGCTTGGCGAGTGCAGTTTTCCACTTAGGATAGTTCCATTTACAAATGCAGCACCGAACAAACTTATTACTCTTTAACACTGAGTATTTTGGGACACATTTGTCTTTGTCTTTCTTATAAATACATGCTCCAATTCCTTATTGAATAATTTGCACGCATCATTTTTTATCGAATATTAAGTTATGAAGTAATTAAGTCGAACAACAAATGCCGATCTAATGTAGATAGGCGTGTATATTCCACTTCACACAATTTGGAAAAACTGGCTTTTCATTCAAATGTTTGCTTTTAACATGTACAAGTGGGTTGAACCGGGCACGTTAATAAGCACTAAAATGCCCAAACACAATATTATTATAACGACAAACATGACTGAAAATGTTACTTGTTTATACACTTACCTGCAAAATAAACACTTGACGACGAGAGATAGAATGTTTTTAAAATAATATGTACAGCACGGCACAATTTTGTGTAATGCAGCAGGGTATAGCTGTGCCTTGCCGTACATAATAAATCCTTCATATAGAATGCGCACCCGATTCCTCCTACAGCTTCATCAACAGCCACCTGTGGCTGAAAAATGCACAATACATTCCAACAAAACGTAAATAATAGACTCACCACTAGGATTTGACATCTAATAATGTTATAGGGTACATTTTTTACACAAATTCTTGCAGATAATATCAGCATAGTCTTCTGTACTATACCTTTGTAACCAGTAACAGCACCTGAAATGTGCACCTTTTAGGTAAATGTAGTTATATTTTGAGACCAGCATGAGGCTTATCCTCATTTTACTAGCATAATCTCTCATCTTCACAATTATAATATCGTCATTTTGTTTTCTTCTATGAGAGTCATTCGCATTTCTCGGTAATAATAAAGTTGACGCTGAGCGCCTTAATCTAACGCTAACGCGCTGGCGTTCGAGCTGTGCCATAAACAAATACATGATGCCGTGGCGTCGCTGTTCTAAACCTTACGTCTTCTTCTACTTTTGCACACTGAATTTGTACGAAGCTCATGAAACTTGTGGTAGCTCAGTTAAGAGCTAAAGGATTACAATCAGTGATTTGTTTAGACAATTGTTTTATGTTATCAGAAAACGTTAACACTGACAAATCAAATGTGCAGCAAACGGTTTGGTTGTACAATAAACTAGGACTATACGTCAACGTAGAAAAATCCGAATTAAATCGATGTCACAAGGTCAAGTTTCAAGGTTTTTGGTAAGAATGTGAAAGGATAATTAAGAATTTAGCCAATTTATTATGATAAATGGAAGTTAGTATACTGGAATTAACAGTTATTTTAGGAAATTTGGGAGACGCAAGTCCTGCAATTAAATATAACCGATTGTATATCCATGCTCTAGAGTGTAAAAAGAAAATTTTGGTAACATATGACTGTGTGACACTTGTATAAGTGATATTAGGTGGTGTGGCTAGGTGCCTTAGGAAACCCATTTCAGACATTTGGTACGCAGTCGTATGACATAACCATTGTTACAGATGAATCAATGACAGGTTGGGTTGCCGTATATAGTAGCGAGTCCACGAAAGGAATTTGGGATTTGTATTAAACAGCTTTCTTAATTAGAAAGACTAGCTAAGTTCTTAATATCCTTAGCGTGAGGCAATTTTCTCCAAAAAAAAGTACTTTTAAAATCGCATCTACCCCGGTAGTACATGTATAGGACAAGGCGTACTTTTATCTTGTTGGATGAACTTGCGAATTCGCTTTAGCTGGAATATGAGGTCCTGGAATGATATTTTATAGATAAAAATAGCTAGAACTATGTTTTCCATCAAGATCTTTCATTCTATGCAATCCATTTCTTCACTTGTTTAAGAAAAGTCTAATCAAAAATCTGAGTACAGATTCCGGCTCTGCATGCAAAAATACATAATATGCATACATTCAAAACCCTGTAATATCGACCTCGCGTTATGGTAAAGCAAATCTAAGGAATAAGAACCGTGCGTTATAGAGGAATATAAAGGCACTATTCTGGTAGTACTTTTTGAGCTGATCACGATGGTGGTAGTAGACAAATGTATAGTTTAGACGTTATGTGTGCGGTGGAACCTCTAAAATCTGGTACAAAATGAGTTTTTGAGAAAATGCTATATTATGAATTAGGAGCTCATGAATCGTCTAGAAATGCAAAAAACTTTTTTGTCCATTCGGAGAAAATTAATTCATTAAGTTCAGTGATTTCCTAGCGGCGCTAGGAAATCTCCCGCAAGCCAATTTAAAATATTGTCGTCATTGAGTGAATTTCGCTAACCTAGCGTAACCAAAAAAGTGCATTTCGCTTATTTTCGTTCTCAGATGACGATGATTTTTTATCATAATGCACTCTTTACTTCAGTACATTTTGTTGGCAGCTTGCCTATTTAAGCAGTAGTGCTTTTTAGTTTATTGAGCTGTGTGGTTGTCTTTATTTTGTTTTATAATCTTTAAAGATGTCTTTTGTTAGAAAGAAAGGTAACTCCAAGGTGAAAATGCAAGTCACTTTTTTGATTTGGCCCACCACGGACTACATAGGGCGCTTTCGTTTTCGAAGGCGATGTGGTCCATTTTCTGTATAAGAAGTTAGGGAACCAACCGACAATGAGATGGTCAACAGTCAGTGGAAAGGTGTATCGACACTACATGCATACTGGGTCAGTTTTCACTGATCAGCAGTCGTATCTTGGAGTCTCTTTTAAATGGAATCAGTCGAGAACATCTTCTGTAAATCATGTTGCGGTTCCAGAATCCTATTGGTTCAGATACAAAGGTAAGTAAATACGCTAATTTCAACAGATTCCTAGCGGGGCAAATTTTTATAATGCAATGTTTCAACGCTAGTTTCGTTATATTCCTAGCGGAGTACATTTTTAGCAGTGCTTTGTTTGATAACAATTACGTCGTCAATACAGCTCGTGGTATAGAATCTGACCACCAGAAACGAGGAGAGTTATTCAATGCTCGGCAACCCGGGTGAAGAATTTCAGTCCTTTAACGTTGCCCAGAATGTAATTGGAAAGAAAATCATTTTTCCTGCTAATCATGACAAAGCGGGTTCATCTCCAGTATTTGACGTTCTGAATCGCCCGGCTGATAATCTAAATGAGGCTCTCGGGAATGTCCAAGAAGATTATTAGGACGAGAAAGACCCTCCTGAGGATGCAAAACTTCTAGAGGACCAAGCTGCAGTGGGTGGCGTGGAGCTGGTTGCTGAAGAAGAAGATATCCAAATCCCGTTACCAGCAGCTGTAGTTGACAATCTTCAGCTAGTGCAGATTAGGATGCGGAATCACCTTCAGATTGCATATGACTTGGCGGCTATCCGTTGTGCAAAGAAGGTTAACTGTGACCAGGTGAAATTCCAAGGACTTTTTCAAATGTAAATCACAGCTAGTTTTACTAAAAAACACATTTGCGAGGTTTTCCTTAACCTAGCGAAATAATTAATTAAAATTATTTTTGTGGGTTTTAGATCTTGAGCTGGAGGCAACCCGACCAAACCACCCCCACTTCATCAAT
The DNA here is from genome assembly GCA_001718145.1 of Orchesella cincta. Taxonomy (NCBI): domain Eukaryota; kingdom Metazoa; phylum Arthropoda; class Collembola; order Entomobryomorpha; family Orchesellidae; genus Orchesella; species Orchesella cincta. Next base: position 62,596 of record LJIJ01000550.1, read on the forward strand.
ATGAAGATTTTTGCTCTGCAGAACGAGATTGTTTGTCGAGGATCATCTGGTGCACGCTTCTGTGTCTTTTGCCAAGACCATCCAACAACATTAAACACAAAGGACAAGGTCATTAAGCATTTTGTTGAGAACGACCTTTGTGAGACAAAGCTGAATTGTTCAAGGTGTTCCCGCTCATGCGATACTTATGACGATATGAGATCCCATTGGCTTGCTGACTATAAGACCGTAAAGTCGGGGATTAACGTTTTTTAGAATCTGTGACAATAAAGCATTCGGAATGTTCCTACAAAAATACAAGCGGATGCGGCAAAGGCAGGCTTGCCTTTTTAATCCAAATAATTACTGCCTGACTGATCTTGACCACTGCTACAGCGCAAATACATCCCCATGAGCAGTCCTTTTTCGGGACGTGGACCGAACCATCGTGATTTATCGCTTGGTCTTTTTTGACTTGTAAAATGTGAAAATGTATTGATATAGTAAGAGTAGATAGCAAGACAGCAACTTGTTTAATTAATAAATATGGGGGTTCGCAGTCTGAACATTGCGATAGAGTTGCTTCGTATAAATGGCATTTGTGTGAGAAAAGGAACATTTTATTTCGTGCTTCTTACGTGATTTCAAAAGAAAATATAGCCAATGCTAAGAAGTGAGCAAGATATTTAAGATGTTATGCCATGTAAAAATTATAATGGTTTCATTTGTGGAGAATTCTGTTTCCTTTGAGTGATTTCTTTGCTACTTATTTTACAACTCAGCACGAAAGGTTTATTTTGTTGGCATCTTGATCCACAATGGGAATGCGTTGATTCATTTAGTGTCAAATGGAAAAATTAATTGTATGCTTTCCATTCTTTAACTTAATTAGTAGAGCGGTATCAAAAATTTTGGAGGATAGAGTATATGTCATTCTTGTTGTTTCTGACAGGTGCACACAGCTTTGTTACACATTGGATCACCAGTTACGTATTAAGCATGTTCTTAGATTTAAACCAAGATCTGACCTACTCTACTGTCCTTATTAAAATAGATCGCATCAATTGAGTCAACAATTCACCCTGATGGTCACAATTTTGTCCCACAGTCTTTAGTAGAAAGAGACCTGCCAGAAAAATTAAGCAACGTCTTGGAAGCTTTTTTCGCTAACTCAACACTAAGTCATTACAACAATATGTTTAACGCATGGAGGCCGTTTGTGTGCGTGACAAAGTGGATAGTCAAAATCCAAGTGTGAATTCTATTTTTTTGTATTTAAATACTTTGTTTGAGCCAGGTCACAGTAACAGTAGCATAAAATTACAGAAGTTAGCTTTGTCAACGATTTTATCATTAAGATTAGGCGACCGAATAGGTGAAAATGGTTGAAACGAAGGGTTGCGTATCGATAAGGACCTCCAAACATAAAGTATAATGTTACTTGGGATGCTAATGCAATCCTCAACATTTTAGTATCATGGGAAGATAACGAGAAGCTTCCAATCCGATTGTCAAGTCTAAAATTGTTAGGTATCTATATTAAAAACAGATCTACCTAGTGTTGAAATTTACACATTAGTTTTATGGAGCACCATTACGAGCAATTACGCAATTTAACCTCATTTTGATGATTTTCTTATTTTTTCAGTCCAATTTTGTTTTTTGTTATTAGAATATGTAAGGGTACTTCTAAGTAAAATTCTAGTTGCCAAATTCACTAACTGTCGGATTTAGTAAAAAGCATCATCATTTGTCTAAATTCCAAAGTTTAGTTTTACAGAAAAATATCGGGCATAATTATTAATAAAAACAAAGGTATCTCGTGTGCAATATTTATAACAACATTTTGGCATTTCAATAATATTAATGGGATTAACAAAAAGATTGTGTATTTCGTCTCTATAGCCCAAATATTCCTTTTTCATTTCAAGCCAAAAAGGACAAGCCAATTTTTCAAATCATTTCATGCTTTTCAACTTGCCTCTGTAAAAATTCGGACAACAGTGGAGGCTGTCAATGAGACAGATGCAGCAACTCGAGTTCGACAATTTGAATTCAGTTTTGGAAGTAAACAAGCTTGCAAGAAAATTTTTTCCTCTCAGCTTAATATTTAAGCCGTATACTAGTATTCCTATCTTTAACAGAATATGACGGCTCTCTAAAGTTGAAGAGAATGTAACCAAAAAAATGAATGATAATATTATCAAATATATGTACTTCCGCCAAACAACCTTAGCTTCACATGTGGTTGCTTAATTTCACAAAAGCTCATTTCATCACATTTTGCCCCGTTTTCGTAGTCAAAAATATTGGTTCAAAAAACTTTTCTTTGTCTACTACTTTGGGTTCTCAAAAATCTGGCAGTTAGCAGTAATGAAATGAGTGAATCTTTATTAACTAGATATATAGAGAGAACGTTGTTGAATTTACATTGGAAAGGTGTGAAAAACAGAAGAAAATATGAACCAAGATCCTTTGAGATTGTAAGCTTCATTGAAATGAAGTAGTTGAACCTTGAACGTAATCAATCCAAAACAGTAATAAATTAATTTCCAGATAATTAAAATATGTATAAGGATATTTTTTAGGCAGAAAAGCTAGAACGAGGGGTCTGGGGGGCTTCGCCACCCAGGTAATAAAAGTTTTGACAGAGGAAGCTTTTAGGGTCGGCTATAGAAGGTCTTTCATGCTTAAGAAGATTCTGCACCCATGCATTCAGCTAAATATCGATTTATGAGAGCCTGGGTTCAATTCCTAGCTTTCGTGCGACTCTATTTTAAAACATAATAGAGAATCGACAATTTGAGTGACGATGGGAGTTTGAAGGCATTTAATTTTTAACCAAAGCACTTAAAACAAAATCGAATATAGCAGTTTTGTAGGAAAATTAATTTGCTACAAAACCTAGTACAGAGAAAAGAGTAAAGACCAATTTTGGCCTAGAGGTTGATCGTTTTATTCAGGCTTCACATGAGTTGTCGCACAGAAGTACAAAACCGAGCTAAAAGACGACAAGTACAAGGCATCGCTGATCTTAAAAATGGATTGTTTAAAATACGAAAGAATCACCAGATAGGTAAAAAAGGCTGTAGAATTCGGTAGACACAAACTCATTTTCCGTTGTTGTCGTGTTTCTGAGATATTGATGCCAAAGAAGGTCATAGTTGCGAATAACTGGTATCGGAACCATCCCTTTCCTTTCAGCAGACCAGCGGCAAAAACATTGAATTAAATAATTTGCCTTGATGGAATATCAAGCTAAGAAACTGGGGGTTCGTGTCCAAACCGAGAAGATCTCATCCAAGCAAACCAGTTTACAGCAGGGACCGCTAAACGGTCGCGTGCCATTGCAGCGCAAAAAATGCTAAGAAATACTGTCAACAAGACAATGAAAGGTACGATAACCACGACTCTTCCCAGACACCAGCTTTACAATAGTTTCAAAGAACGGACTCTACGCTTGAGATTACATAAAATAAAATAAAAGAGTCGTCTACATTTTTTACGAAACGCCTGGGTTTACAGGTTATGTAACAATTTGGGACCGTTTGAAAGCCCTTAATATCTCGGGGCACAATTGCCGCAAAATATTACTTGAAGCATTGGTTGATGACAATTCTGATTTCCAACATCAAGAAGCACCATTTAATAAAACATGGCGTCTTTTGGCCAGATTTTGCTTTGATTCTTTATCAAAATAACTTGTTAGCATTTTTACAAGAAAATGTGTCTTTTGTGAATGAACACGAAAGCCACCTTGGCTCCCAGCACCTGCGCCAAATCGAAAAATTCTGGGCACTGCGTAAAAGCCACTTCTATACCCTGCCTAATGAGCCCAAGATACTTTCCAGATTGAATAACCGCTAACGAGGAGACTACTTGATGTGATATCATGGATTTGGCCCAAACTTTTGCAAATCATTCATTTTAGTCAGTAATGAACGTGTAGAGCTGGATTTTTTACTACGGGCATATTTTCCCATATAAACAATTCCTAAGCCTTTTAACATTTGAAATTTCGTATGGGAGAAAGCATGGGAAAGTCAAGACCACAAAGGTAAAACTTAAAATTTTAAATTTACATAGAAAAATGGGCAGAAACAGCTCCTTAAGTACTGACATTACAACAGCTAATGCATTTCAACACCAATAATTACACTGGCCTGTGTGACCTCGGCTTTCACCATGCTTTCTCCCATAAGAAATTTCAAATGGTAAAAGGCAAAAATATTGTTTATATGGGAAAAAATGCCCGTAGTAAAAAATCCAGCCGTACACGTTCATTATTCACTAAAATGAAGTATTTGTCAAAGTTTGGGGTAAATCCATGAGTATCACCTCAAGTAGTCGTCTCGTAAGAGAAAACGTCATTGGAATTTGCAAAGTCTTCCGAAGAAAATCTCATGATACGTGGGAATAAAAAGCTTACCCCGGAAGCCAAAATTGGTCTTCACTCTTTTCTCTTTACTAAGGTTTGTAGCTAATTAAATTTCCTACAAAACTGCTGTATTCTCCTATGTCATGTAATAAATGTCGGATTAAACTAGATGCTACTCTCAAAATTTCTCAAATATACCTGGAGAGTATCCGGCAATCATTGGCCTATTTTTTAATTTAGTTCATCAGTTTCTTCCCGCTAATCAAATTGATGTCCCACATTTGCATTACTTGCAGTCCAATAGTGGTCAATATTGAGTTGTTCGGTTTAAGTGGTCCTAGTTGACAAGCTATGTCACAAGAATTGTATTTTTTGAGCACTGAAGATATTTTTTTCGATATGCAGAAGAATTTGAATAGAAGAAATAAATTATACTTCAAACCTTTCAAATTATCAGAGAGAAACTAATAAATTATCTGGTTTGCATCGAAATACATAAGTAGAATGCTCGCAAATTTTGACGGGTTTGAGCTTTGTGTTAAAATATTTCAGCCATTTTTCACTCCAATCCACGTCAAGACAAGCACATCATTTTTGTCAAGGTTGGCCTACATTTAGAAGTAGACTGCGTTTTAGATTAAACGTTGAGTGTAGAAAACTAATCTGCAAAAATAATCCTCAAATGCATTTTAACATCCATCTACTACGGATTCACTTGTGAATGTAACTTACGACTGTTGCATAAATTAATTGTAACCCAGCAATGTCCTGTTCGTCTCAAAATCTCTTCACAAAAGTATGGTGTTTGCTGTTCTTATATATAGTTCAGTTTTCGAGTTCAGGAGTCCAAGCAGATAACTGTCTAATTAAGCTATTCCCATATCTAAATATACAGTCGATGAAGTTTGTAATTTACTTTTATGAAAAACACGAAAACTCTGAAATATTTTTCGGGCCTGAAGTTTCAATACTTTCCAGAGTTGTGACAATACAAAATATATCAGAATTAGATAAAGGAGCCTACCGCTATTCCAACACGTTTAACGTGATTGTTGCCCATCTGAAATATGTTAAGTCGTGGTTCATTCTTCAGGAAACCATTCATGGATTTAGCAACATTCTTGTTTCGTCACGCTCAATGTTTTTATTCATTTGGATGGATACGAGAACTGAAGATATCATGGCAGAAAATCTTAAATTTTCTAATTGGCACAACTACCTGCCTATTTTTCCTGCTCTGAAACTGATTGTGACTTTACCACCAACGTTCAAATGTAATCCAGATGCTACTTTAATTTCAATTATTTGCTTAGATTATTGTAATCCTGGTCCCAGGCTCCTCACAGATTTTGAAAAACAACTCTCAATCACTGACTTGTACTACATTCATAAAAATCTTTTTCGGAATGGACACCAAAAAGTAATACCAACAGTAACTACTGATGTTTTTAGTTGTACAGAAACATCGGAACAAAGGCAGCAGATAATTCGCAACCGCATCATTTTAAAATATTTATGCGGAAGTATAATTGAGTCGTTAAATGTGTTGGCATCTGAACACAACGTTACGATTTCGTTCCATGAATACGAACCAGGAAACACGGATAAATTTTTGGCATTGAACGTCTTCATTGGTCCGGAGGTTATTGTTCCAAATATACAGATTTTGAATCCATCTGCATTAGTCGGACTTTGTATCACCAGATTGCACTTTGCTTCATTTGAAGTCCAAAGCGTTATATATTGCTCCAAAGTTAAAGATAGCAATTCTAAATACTTCGTTCCTGGTGTTTGGCTTAAACCATTTAAACCCACGGTATGGTTTGGCGTGTTGTCTGTTTTTCTTCTCACGTTCCTTTTTGGATTAAAAAGTAATATTAACCACGGTTTTAAAGAATTAGTGGCCTTAATTTCAACCTCGCTCGGACATTCCACAGGAATTAGACCACGTAACATTTTGGTAGTTTGTTCTGTTGCCTTCCTCTTCATCCAGTTGTATGGAAATGGCTTAACAAGCATTGTCACTGTTGAGTTGCCACAAAAAGGATTTGAAACCATTAAGGAACTTATCAACAATCAGTATAAAATAATTTACAGGGCATGGAAGGATGTTATCACAGTTGAAGAGGCTTTTGGTAAAGACTTTAGAGCAATGAATCTGTCAGTTGAAGAAGCTTTTTATGTAGTTAGAAATAAAACTCTCTACGAAAGCTTAATTAGCAAAGATTGTACGAAAAGAATACAACTTGCTTTCTATAAGCCAGCAGATGTATCAAAATATGAAAAGGTTTCTACAAACCAAATTTTGCAGAAAATCTGTCCGAGCTCACAGATTACCTGTTACAGTTTAGAGCAAAAAATGAACTCTCGAATAAGCTTATGGATTTTTAAAACTGAAAACCAACATTTGCTACGTAGATCCCTGCAGTTTTTAACAGCGGCCGGGTTGACAAATAAATACACCCAATGGGCAATTTGGCGAAAAATGCTTTTAAAAAACGTTTGGAAGAACCCGCATTCCGCACAATCTGACACTATCGATGGAAACAAAATGTCATTTATTTTAATCGTTTGGTCTTACTTATTGCTGGTTTCTACTGCCTGTTTTCTTTTTGAGGGTAAATTATTTGGTTTCAGAAGCATATTTTGAGGCGTTGATGTGTTGCCAATGGGGCTTGCCATGGTAACTAAAAATAAATGTTTGTTATATGAATAAACCAAAGAAGTTATATATACTTACTAGAACCGCAGATTATAATGTGAGAGATAGGAAGATGACTGTAATTCTACGAAGCCAATATGTAAAGCATTGATAGCCTAGTTTCGTTAGCTACTAAATTTTTACAATGCAAACTCGATGAAGGTTACCTTTTTAGTTTTCAAAAATTACACAAATTGTGCCCGTAGCTCCTCTCTTACTTCACTAGAATAAACAAGCCTAAATGCTTTTGAGAGTATTCATTTTCTCAATTTGGCTTAGTTTTTACCAATTAAAATAAGGCACCAAAACAAGATAATAATAATTATGAATAACAGTTACAACTAGTTGATCAGTTACACAATATTTCAGTTGGGTATAAAGACATGTAACTCTGACAATCAATACCACCTTTATTTTAAATGGGAGGGTAAAGGTAAGAAATGTGTTAATTGTGTCAGTTGTGAGTTTTCGTTGGAATTATTTGTAAGGCACGTTTCAATAATCTTTCACTTTGAGCAGTGCATTCAGCAAATGACTAAACGGATTTCTAGCACATATAATACAGGTCCAGCTAAAATTGCAATATAACAGAGACGCAACCAACAGTCTGCTAAAGTAGAAATTATCAACACGATTTCTGAGATTGGAATTTCAAGATAAAATGCGGATTTTGATGATTGCTTCTTCAGAAATATACTTTGTGCGTGTTAGTTGTCCGATGTACCCATATGTCAAGCATACAAACAAGTTGGTTTTACAGAATTCTAAATTTAAAAAAAATATTTATTTAAAATTGTCAGTTTTTCAAGTATTCCAAATAACACCTTGCTAGTTCGCTAATTGAAATGTAATTGCGTCGCACCCGTATTGTTTTTAAACTTTAAGTAAATTAATGAAACCGTTGGCTAAATGTTATTTGTGCGCAAAAATGATATCCAGGTGAGAGTGAAGGTGAAATAAAAAGGTTGCCCGAATCGGTAAGCGTCACATAAGTAGCATCGGTAGCTTCTAATACATCATTCAAAAGCTACTGTAGTGCTGATGATATATGAGCAATGCTAATTCAAATAGGAACTTCGGAGCCCGGTTTAAGTCACTATCAAAGTTTTAATTGACCATTACAGCTAAGTTAGCAGGATTTTTGGTGAAAACGATAGTTTGCAAGAAAGGGCGACAGTATTTAATTTTAGAAATTTATTTTGAAGAAGTAGATAATTAGTATGTTTTTATCGGAAAGTAGAATAGAAAGCTGTTGATATAATCAGAACGAATCGGCATGACCTGTAAAATTCAAAACATCAATTTCAACCAATCAAAAATTCAATTGAAACTAACCCCAACATTTTTTAGACAAAGGGAAAATTTGCAGTTCATGGGTTTAGGCTTGAAGTAAAAATTAGCCGGATAATTAGGAAGAAACGATGTATAAAAAAACGAAGACTTGCAAAATATTTGGAAAAGAAAGAAGCCACAGAATGTTTTAGAAGGAGAGAAAGGCAGCAGAATATTTTAAAACAAGCTAATTTCGTTGAAGCATAGATGGAGATGGCAGGATAGTTGTTAAAAAGGTAACTGGCTATATTGAATTTAAGTAAAATTCAGAAAATTGGGTAAAGGGGACGTTATTTCGAAAGACGAGCGTTTCAGGGTAATTTCTCAATTCAGTTTTATAGATACATTTGATTGATTTTAATAAATACATTTGATTGATTTTAATAAATACATTTGATTGATTTTAATAGATACATTTGATTGATTTTATTAGAAACATTAGTTTGATTGACTTTGATAGATACATTTGAGTGATTGACTTTGATGGAAACATTTGATAATTGAATAAACCTTACTTCACACTGAAGTGACAGTATTCTTTAATATGCTCAATGGTATTAAATATCAAGTGCACAATCTTCCAGAAAATTACAGCAATAAGCAACGTGTTTTCTACACTCACACACAAAAATAATTGTCAATACCATTAGAAGAAACAAGTGTAGATAAAAGACGACAACGATATTGTCTCTTGTTGAAATAGCTCTTGTATCCTGTGTAACCTCTGTTTTCGCTGATTGCACAGTCTCATTCCATGTGTTAATCCTGAACTTCCAGTCATACCACAAATGAACCAATCCAGAGTGAATAAGAGACAAGTAACTGGTTTCAAACCATTGTGCTGGCAATTGAAGGGAATAAAACTGCCACTGCTTATAGTACGTACCATACGATGATTTGCTTATTGCAATACTTGCATCGCTAATCTTTAATTTCCTGAGTGCAAGACGCATTCGGGTCACGTAGAGCAAGTTGTCTACAAACACGTCGTTTTCACATTTTGATATTTTTTCAATATAATATTCAAAGTTTAACATGGAATAACTCTCAGTTGCATTTTGTGGTACTTTAATTATCCATTCTAACGCCCGTCTTGCATCACTCGTTGTTCCATTTAGTTGTTTATGTAAGTACATTGGTCCAACAGTGACGTGGCTTGCATCCCAAAATGACTCATCCATATTCATGAATTCACTTTTATGTAGGTCCGCGACAGTTTGCCACTTTTCCATATCATCTGGCAACGAAAAAATGGTTAGGTTTTTGCTAAACATTTCCTCAAAGTATTTGATCTTCTTGGGTTCCAATGGAGCAGTCAGTTGATCAATATTGTTCCCCTGGTAGTTGTATGTCAGGAATAATCCTGCTACCACCCAGGCACCCGTGAGCAGCCGATTTCTGCCTATTGCTGACGTCCCCTGAGCAATTAAAATGCTGTAAAACAAAGTTACGGTACAGCAAACATGTATTTTATCGTTCCTTGACTGAAACATAACAATGGTACAAAAGAGTAGCAAAGCTATACTAGCCCATGTTGTCAAGTCGAATGCACTAATATATCCTGATAGCGATAGAATTAGTTTGTTTGTCATCGGCACACAAGTTATGAACTCAACACTGTCGTAACGTGCTGATAAAAGAGTGGGATTTATTTCCAAACGAGTCAATATGTTTTTCAACATCTTAACTTGGATTTCAGGATCAAAAGCTACAATTGTGCTGTTAGAAAAGAGTATTTTCCAGAAAACAGGCTCAACGTCTTCGCCTGCGACACTCCATTTGGTTAAATATTCGTTCACTGGTGCGTTTATTTGATTCTTTAATCCGTCGTGTACAAGAAGCCTATGTGGGCAGATAAGACCGCGCTGGTTTATTGCCAGGCGGCTCTCAGTTAGCTGATTGTATCTTACAAAAAATGTCAATTGTTTTGATTTTTGTTTAGAAATGAAATCGTTAATACATTTATGAAACTCGACAGCTTTGTCTTCAGTTATATCTCGACAGTTTTGGCGCGCTTCCATATGCAAACGATTATTGTTATTGCAAGTTAATACTGCCGTTTGGGAAACTACACGTTCCGTATGGCTTACTGAATTCTCGATCCAAAAAATGAGTACGGTAAGGTCGTACCAGTCGTACTGAATATAGTCTATTCCTGTTATGTTGTTAATGTATTGATTTTTTTCCAGTCGTGATTTTTCTACACTGGCTACTGCAGACTCAACGTGAATAAAAAATACGCAGCATTTTCTAGTATATCCTATAATGTCATGCATGACGTCATTGGAATATAAAACTGGACCCATTACGTCAGAATCCAAATCATAAAGTGACAAACCCATGAGCTCTGGGGCTGCAGTCGAGCATGGAGCAGGTGATATTAAAATTTGAACAAAGCACCCAAACTTTTCAAATGGTCGGGGCTTAAACAAGAATCTATTACGCAGGTCATACTGATATTTGTTATTGTTGCATTCTAATGCCGAAAAACCATTTTTTTCTTGATATAGCATATGACTATGTATGGACATTACCACGGGAAATTCCGTAGGTTTCACAATAAAAGGCGTGTCGTCTCCCTAAACAAAAATCGATGTTTGACAATACATTCATTTTTAATATTCGTTAAGTAATCTATGCTTTGGTACTTACCTCCAACCGAAATAAAAGAAAATGAACCAGACAATCCGCAAACGAATTCAAGCTTGCACCGAAGTCGATTTCATTATATTGTGTGGCTTCACAGTGGTCATGGAAACGTACAGATACGTTATCAATTTCATGTTTTGGAGATCGCAGAGTGCTAAATAGTATTTACGACAGACACAAGTATAAGTGCCACAATGGATTTATGTCAACAACTTTTATTACAAAGCGTTGCAGCAAAAATTGCTATCAAAAACTGTTTCAGCCAAATGACAATGTTTTAAGTGCACTGTGAACGTTTAAGGGAAGCAACTAGTTTAGTTTTGGTTCATTCAGTTGTAAATCCAGTCAAAATACGTAAATTGGCACGAACATTTTCATTGAGAATGACGCAGTAAGGTTACAAATGATTGTAATTGGGATTCATTTAAACGTGTAGATATTTAATACGTAATTAAGTAAAAACCCTCGCAACTTTGTCAGAAATTTGTGCTTTTACATATAACTCATCGATATCCATATTACGTGTCTACAATCTAAACTTTATGGAAACTTTTTAATGATCCGTGATCGTTATACAAGTAGATACACAAACACTGATTCAATTGATTTTAACTTTTTTAAATTTCAGAAAATAGTTTTAAGATTTAATACTAGGTATAAATGATCGTAGGCTCCCTGAAGTCATGTAAAGATCGGACATGAAAAATGTTAACCCAGCGTTGAAATTTCGAAGGAATATTGCCACCTTCAACTAAACTGTCCGAATACTTTTTCCGAAGTTAATATCTTAATACGAAGAGTAATAATTTAGTTCAGTGATTTCGTAATAACGTAAGTTTATTAATGCATCCAAGTTTGCATCCCAGCAATTCAATCGTTAAACTGAGGGTTTTTTGATACTTTGTAACTCTGTAAATGCTTTATTTGAAATCGGTTGTCCTTGGAAACTACGTGTAGTGTTTTATCACTACGTAAAGTTTCCGACAACTTCAAATTGCAAAAATGTATTTTACGAGACCAAATATTTTTTCTAACATGGAGCATCGGTGAACTAAATCTCACGTCCCGTTCAATCCATAAATTTTTACATTGTGATAAACGGTTGTTTGATATACAAGTATTATATTTTGTTCGTAACCTCCCAATGTAGGTGTAAATTTCTCCATCCACTTCCGCAAGGACTCAAACTCTCACATAAAATTTTGACCAGCAAACTTAGATATTGCTTCTAGAATGTAATTTTCTCCATCCGCTTCCGCAAGGACTAAAACTTTCATATAAAATTTTGACTAGCAAACTTACATATTGCTTCTAGAATGTAATTTTCTCCTTGCGCTTCAAGACTCAAAATCTCATTGATCGGTTTGGATTTTCAGATAAGCGATATAACACAGTATATTTAAAAAAATTCTTTTACCAAGATATTAAAATATGTAGGTCGCAAGTATGTAACATTAATTATTCCGCACTTTGGAATGTTTTTCGTATGCCCACCATCAAAATTAATAGAACAAAATCCCGTCTTAAACGCATTGATTTAAATTACAGCTGGCTTTGTTAATCTTGAGTGTATTGACTTTTGTACTCGGGTTATTGTTTTAAAATTAAGTTATCTTGGGCTTTCCAAACAAGATTTTTGGAAATTTTCTATTTATTAAATCTATTATAAACCTTTAGGTACATATTAGGAAGATTTTGTATTGCGTCTGTCAACACGATAACTTTCAAACGGTTTGATTAGACCAATCAATAGCTTAGGTCAACGTAGGGAATGAGTTTGCAGATGCGTTATCTGTAGTCACGGGAACAAGGTAAATTGATAAGCTCAATCTATTTGATAAGCGTCACATGTACCTTGTGATACATCATTCGAAAGGCATTGCTCCACCAATGATGAATATGCATCGCAAATTCAAATCGGCACTTCCAAACGGGTCAAATGGCACTATTTCTGTTTCAAATGACCATTAAAGCTTGAGCAATACCATCTGAAGCTACTGCAGAGGTGATTATAAATTGCATAAATTGCATATTGCATTGCAAATTGAAACCAGAACATTCGAAATGGGGTCAAAGGTCATTCAGTTCTAGACTGAAGGTGGAAAGATACAACTGCTGCTTATGTATATCTTTTCCAGTTAATGGTTGATTATATACAGCAGTTAAATGAAATTTCACGACATATAGTTTATGATAGCTCGTTTGTTAGAAATCAAATAATTTTTATTAAAGCATATTTCTCTAATTCATCTACAATAAACATTCAAATCCTATACACAACGTAACCAGTACCGGCATTAATTTTGGCCAAAGTCAATTTGTAAAAAAATTTGAGTTTTCACCAAAAACATTTCATCAACTTTATAAAATACATACAAAATGACGTTAAAATTTGAGATTATATAACAACTTATTATTAAAAACTATTAGCAATAATTACCCTTATAATTTTAAGTCTAGTTTACTCCCTCTACGACTAATATTTAAATTCTTTGCAAAACGTAACCAGTACCTGCGGCTTTTTGCATTCGTAATTTTATCCAGAGTATTTTTTATATTTTTAACAAAAATTAACATAAAAAAGTGCTTAACAATTTTGGAATACAATACGTTTTAATAAACTTAAGACTATTCAGCTGTCAACGTCACAGATCAAAATTTCTTGAAACAATACGATTTCCAGATATTACCCTCATTACATAAACCAACAACTATAAACGTGACCTAACTAGCACTCTTATCTTTTTTGGAATGAAAAGATTCTCTTCACACATACCTCTATTCAGATCGTTAAAAGTTTAAAAACAAAAATAGATTCAAAATATGGTTGCTCATGAAACTCATTCGCCCGTACCCTTTGCAATACCTTTTGTAAGTGGTCCGTCCGCAATAAAACTAATTAAATGATAATATATCTGCGCGAGTATTAAAAAATAATAACACTTATTATATTAGGCAGGCCTCAGAAGAACCATTTGTGGTTTTGATCGCATTCAATTCTAAGTGGAATGTCTTTTCGTGAAACTTTATGTTGGATATCAACGGTTTAGCAAAAACTGAGGTAGAATTGAGTGGATACTTTCAAAAATGCACCTAACGTGTGAGCTTAAGGCACAAGGAAATGGTGAATCAATTTGTTAACCGTATCAAAATATAAAATCATTTCTGAATCATTACTTATCCTTTGCTTAACATATGAGTGCCATTCAAAATTTCAAGCGTAATTTTCCTGAAACATCTTTACAAATTACAGGCACAGCTCTGGTAACGGAGGTAAATCGTCTTTCACAATATAAAATTGCCACAACTACCCAAAACACCCTTATTTATGCTTTAATGGACTAACTACTAATAACATTTGGTGCAGTTGACCATTTAATATATTATATGGTTAAAATACCTAAAATTTACCTAATATTTCCAGTTTATTTTCATAATTAGTTTTCTATTTTCAAACAGCTGAAAATGTTCTCCTTGCAAAAATGACAACGTAGAAGACAAAACGACTTTATTACCATTTGTCTCCGCCATTGCAAAAGTTTGACAACTTGTTAGTGATCGATATCTGGCAAAGACATGCCAATTAATGCACAGCTCCTTAGTAGACAATACTTCAAGCACACTGTTCAAAACAGTTTAAAATTTCCTCTCATATTTTTAAAATACCGTTCCGAATTACTTGACTATTTTCGTGCCGCACAATTGAACGAGTCGCTTTTTAATATTTCTATAAATAGTTTTCCGCAAAGTATAGAAACGAAAGTGAAAAGGAAACGGGGTGCAAGCAAAGTGAGCACATTTTAATTCACTACTTTAATATATTGAACAATCTATCAGATGACTGAAAGCTACAAGTAACGGTTTGTCCAGCAGACTAAAAATTATACATTAGTAAACAAAAACGATTCAGCAAAACTTCGTTAATATTTATGCAAAAACTAACAGCAGAAGAAGATGAATTTTTTGCTTGAAGTTTTAGCAAAATCCTTTGTGAGCCGTCTTCAGACTCAGAGGAGCTTGAAATTTAGTAACTTGAATTGCATTTGAATACCTTACAAATGTTCCTTACCATACTGTTCATCAACTCAATTGTACGTAATGATAAACGAATGAGTCGGTAGTAACCACCTTGAAAGTAGGAGTTATTTTATAGATGTTCCCATTTTCTTTATTACAAAACCAAAAGCTTTCTCTTAATTAACGTAAATCTGTATTATTATTGTATTATTTTCCCTATCAAGAACTCGAACGTCCACTCTTCAAAAAGACATCGGTAATAAAATGAAACAGTACCCGAACGGTCTAGTTTCAAATCTTACTAACGTGTTGAGTTAAGCCTTTAACTACTGGTTGAACCGAACATACCAAGTTCTTAAACGCAGTAGTTCTAAAAAATTATACACTTTGAACCATTCTACGGAACCACATAATTGGCCAAAAAGGCACTTTTATACTAAAAATGTCAACGCAGACTAAGTACAAGCATGTGGCGGGAATTTAAAAGTTGGTTCGCTCTTTCCTTAAGTACATTTCAAGGAAAAGAGTATTGCTATCATTCATTTTAATTCTTTATAAATTTACTTTTTAACTTATATTATGGATTCTCATGATTAACAACTTCCTAATTAGTAATGGTTGTAATTATTGCAGGGCCCCCAGGTCCAGATACCTGACTGGACAAATCTTATAAAATGTAACCAGTGCCGTAGAGACACTGCAGCGATGTGGAGTGATTTCTCCAGCACGGGTGCAGAATCTTTAGAAGCGTTGTAGCCAGGTTACAGGAAGGATTGAGGACGATACCCTTATCTCATATACGGAGCATCAAGTAACATAGAGGAAGTTTGAGTCTGGTTACATTAAGAGTTCAAATCCTTAAAAGATTCTGCACCCGTGCTCTCCAGGTCAACCTTTTCCTTTTACATCTTATACCACTCTTTTCATTGAAAAAAGGCATTTTTCGGAGTATTTGGTTCTAAAATGATGAATATGGGAAAGGTTTTACTTAAAATGTAATCAGTTTTCTCAATTTTTCATTCATTAGATATATGATTAAAACCTATCTAAAGTTGACGAAACGCTAGAGAACAGATTTAATAGTATTTAAGTGGTTTAAATTATGATGTTTTCAGGCCATTCTTTTGCTAGGCACGGAACTGCATCTAACAGAACTAGGGAACATTAAACCCTCCCTTTAGTATCTATAAACCATCAATAAATTGAGTATGCGTTGGCGGTTAACATTAAACAAACATAAATAGCAATTTTATCTAGTTTTACCCAAATTAGTGTTTAAAAAGTGATAACCGGAATCGGTAAACAAACGCTTTTTGCTCCGAAAAAATGTGCCTACTCTCTTTTGCGCGGTTTTGATGCTGGATTCAGTAAGGGATAAGACCTATTTATAAGAATTAAGACTTCATGGTAGTTTTGGTAGAAAACACAATTTACACGCAATCGAAACTCAAAATTGAGTTATGTATCTGCACGAATGCGAAATGGTTTTCCGCAAAGAAAACTGCAAAACGACAAATAATTTACATATAAGCACTAGCTTTCTCAATATTTTACGGTTTTATCAATTGTGCGTAGAAAGAGTTCCAATGACATTCAGAAAATTATTTTTCTCACAAATATAGACATAAAATTATTGAAAATTTTGTGTTTTTGGAGGCTTTAAGTCATTTTTACAAGAGTTTGTGTTGCGTTTATTAGCCGCAAAATTCTTTAAATATTTATTTAAACATTTTTACATGAAAGATACTTCAATTACTTTCTTTCTATGCGTTTTAATTCATTTGTCTTTTATGTGCTCTTTTAAGTCTTCCAACAGAATTTATCATTCCAATAATTTCAAAAAAGAAATGTAAAGACATGCAATGGAAAGAGATTTTTCCTATTCTGTACGAGAATCGAGACTTTGAGCACTAGTTGGATCTGTTTTAGTAATTGCACCCAAAATTTTACTGTAGGCGAATTTTGCGATTGATTCTATCTATGACTGCACCCCGACCCAATTTTCCCATTCCAATGACAGCAATACACTATCCAGTCCGAAAATTCAACATTGTCACAGCTTTGATCAAACCTCGTAACTTGCCAAATGTGATTTTAACGTGTAACTATATCGTCGATTGCGTCTTTGCTCATAAAGTTTTTACATTCTGATTACCTTTCAGTATGTAAGCATCAATTTTTAGACTTTGCAGGTATATCAACTGCACTAATCAATCCTCTAACGTAACAAATAGAAGGTTTATTGTAATGTGGTTTCTACAAATGTATTCCCAAGCTTGATTTTCCTAAGCTAAATAGTTTAAACGATATTTCTCAGTCGCCTTCTTAGAAATGATTCATATTTCAATAGTTCATTCCAATTCATACCCCACGAATGACCTACTCTATCAACCAAGATGTAATCTTAGCAGTGCAATTACTACGAATAAAGTAAACAATCAACTAACTAAGATATTCAAAACTAACAAATTTTGTGCAGCAACGTTAATACATTTTATGTCACTGCACTAAAATATTAATATTGAATTGCTAATTGGACTAAACAGCTAAGTTGTAAATTGAGGCTTCAAGTAACAGCTAGGCCAAGTATACTAAAACTTATGCATGATTTAAAGTACAAAAATCAGCAAAAGTTTGAAAATACTAAAGTTACGGTAAACAGCCGACAACAAGAGACGTACCAACCACTTACAAATTTAACAAACTTTCAAACAACGAGGCAGCTTGTATCACACATTTTGCAATTTACTTTAAAATCTACGCTGTTTTTGCTTACAGTATTTACCCGGTTAGCAATTGGGGATGAATGTTTTAGAATCGTCCGAGTCCTTAACATGACTAAACTAATGAAATCACTAATTAAACATCTATTCTATTTGTGTCTTTAAAATCATTAGCCGAATACCGATTTCAGTTCAGTATTTTGGAAATTTGTTTCTAGATTATTTCAGATGTCCCACTGTTTAAGTCAGTTTTGTAACTCTACTAATATGGTTACTTTAATTTTCAAAATATATTTGAAAATTGCATTTACTATTCAGGTGACGTAAGCAAGTACGCCGCACAAATATGTTTGAACCTGAAAATCTGCCTTTACTATTTCAGATTGCTCCAGCTATCCAAAACACGTATGTGATCTAAGCACACAGAAGATGTGGTTTAAAACAATTTATACTGTCAAACGTTAAAATATAGTTTTCAGAAAGAATTAGGGAACTGGTAATAATGGTAACAGTTTAAAAACCAGGAAACTTAGTGACTGGCCAAGTTCAAATTTATTCATTGATATTACAAGTGCTTTAACTCCTAATACATTTTGGAACTCAGCACACCGTACTCAATGCATCTGCCACTATCTACTAATTCATATCACCAAGATTTAAGAAGTTGACTTAAGCCATTATTACTTGTTCAACTGAACATACCCTGTTTCAAACGAAGTGTTAGTAAATCCTGACTAAAAAAGACCAAGAATTAAACACATAATTAGCCAAAACAGAACCTTTAAACATAAAATACTAGAGTTAACTATAAGTAAAGGTGTGCGACGGAATTTCAATATTTGATTTGCCCTTGCCTTAAGTACGTTTCAAGGTAAAGAGTGGTTTTATGGTTCATTTAAATTGTTTATAGATGCACTTTTTAACTAATATTTACGATTCTGATGATGAACAACTTACTAAGAAGTAATCTTTTTAGTTACTGTATGCCTAAACGTTAAGGAAGCTTCAATAAGTTCATTGCTATTACTCCTTGTCATGAATAACAAAGTAATGAAACATAATCAAGACTTTGTTTCAATCAGAGCATTATCCTAACCCAATCCCAATGAGCCCTACACATATCTAAGTACTAGATCATTAAGAAATATTTACCAAGCGTATTTTAAACATATTAATATAAAAAAATCCACCGTTGCAATTTGCAACATGTTTTCTCTGGAAATGGTACTATTACCTCCAAAAATACTGAAGTATATGCACCACCGAAGTAGACTTGAAACTACGCTAAGTCACTTACTTCTAGTTGGTCCTAATTCAGAAACCGTTATGACATACGATTCAATCATACTGAACGAATCAAATTACAAATTAAACTATTAAAAGGAACAAAAATTGTTGCTTTTCAAATTAATTTTCTAAATTATTTTACTATTTTATTTTAAAAATTGTTAAATTAAGCAATAGTACTACGCATAAGAAAAACTATATGAGAGCCGAATTGAACATATGTAGTACATTTAGTTATATAACAGGCCATTGTTTATCCATTCAAATCCGTGTGTTCCTACTTCAAACTGCATCATTTGTTCAAATATTTGCGCTTTAAACTCCTAAACCTACTATAAACGATTTTTTGGAATATTTATACAATATTAGTATTGCATTTGTGAAAGAAACATTTTTGTAGAGAATTAAATCTTAATTTACCCGTGAAAAACGATTTAATGCATCTGAAAGCGGTGTTTTGGAACAACACTATAATGGAAGTTTTGTGACTGCTGCTTAAGCCATAATAATAGGCCACTGACGACTCGTTTGTTTTCAAACAAAATCATCGTCGAATTTTCCTAGAAACGACTATTCTTTATCTGTCTTTGACGAAGCAAAACGGCATGATGTAAGGCAACATGCAAGATCAATAAGAAACTTTAACCCCATTTAATGTCCGACGCGAATTTAGATCTAATATGATTTTAAGATTCATTTGAATTAAAAAATGTGACCTTCCATGCTCTTTTACAATACATTTTGCAAAAGTTTGTTTTCAAGTAGACTAACCCGTACGAGAACTGTACGAAAATATGGTAACTACTTCTATCATCTTTAAATACATTAAAGAGATACAACATTGCATCAAAAAAACTTTAGGTGAAGGATTTTAATTCGTATATGTAAATTATAAACAGATACGAACAGTTACCAAGTGATCATTGAACAAAATAATTCTAAAAGGTCAATAAAGGCGACCTACATTGTGAATTTTAAACATGTCGTAAATAAGTTTAATTGAAAAATGCTGAGAATATCCTCATACTTATGATTTCTAACTATTTTAAAATGGCTATAAAAATGGATAGGAATGATTTCAAACGTTTATATTACTAACTTAGATTGTATTTCAAATCTGACAAAAACTGGAACTGATTTCAGTAATGGTTTTCAAGGAACATCTTACATCAGGATAACTGAAGAAGATTTTATAATAGACTGCTATTTTAGAAGTTGTAGAGACAATATTTTTAATCTTGTTTATAAAACATTTCCAACAACCCCTAAAGATTTTACCTTATATATTCTTAAAGGAATACGTGGATGAATACAAATATTTTTATCCTTCAGTTTAAATTACGTAGTGTCTCCGTGATGAAAAAGTGTCTACCAGTTGGATGATGTGTTATAGATGTGGCTGTTGTCGTTGTCTTGGATATATTTCCAGGTTGACAGCCTGCACAAACATTTTGGAAGCTGATTTTAATTAGATTATAATTACAGCTAATGAAAAAAATTGACTAATACCATTAAAATTAAAATATGAGTTGATTATATCTATGTATTTTCATTACCTTACGGTTCAGCGAGGCCCTCATATAAACGCAATAAGTTTGAAACCGTGTAACCAATTTAGGTAGCATCTTTAAAGGCATTTGGTTCATGTTTCTTCAGCGTTTTCTATTTGTCAATGAATTTGGACGGAAAATTCCCTTGTGGTTATGGTATTAAAATAAAGTTGTCCTCCTTCTTAATTTCTTTCTTATGGGGTAGTCTGAAATATTTAAAGGAAACTGTTAATGTATCCTGCTTTGCTTCCTGCAAATTATAAAACGGAATATTGTTTGGTTATAATTTACTAAAGAAGGCTTACATAGTCAACGTGGCCAGATGTTGTCGACAACCAAAACTTTCAAAGATGCCTATTTAACATGCGACTTAAACAAATCGTGCAGCATACCTGAAAGAATTAATTAGATATTTTTTGTGCATAATTGCGTAATATAAAATAAATTTTTATAGCTCAAATATTTTGTTGTTATTTTTAAATTACGGGATGAAGAAATGTATACAATTTGCATCTCAGATTCAAATGCCTTGGTAAATTTTCGTTCTGAACTTTGTTGTTAAATTACACCCAGTTTGTTAATGCGAAAGCATATTCCGAATGTATTCTCATTGGTATTTAAAATAATTTCAATAAATTTTTGGAAGCAGTTTAATTAAAAAACGACAAAAGACCGTTCCAATAAACTCAACCAGCTTCGTCTGCTAAAACCAACTAAATGGCCAGCTTCAGGTGGGATTACTTGTCTGCGGTTTTTGACCATGCTAGGCGTGATTGACGTGGCTGCGGGTTCTTACCACGTCGACATTCCTCTTGTGCAGCAATATTATTTTTCCATCTAATCTCATTGGTTTTCCACAAGTATCCTACAACGCCACTAAAATCACGCCACGTATTTAACAGTACATTATTAAACGATCGAATGAATCGCATTAATTTTATGTGCCATTTGCATTCGATATTATGATGTCTCTTCAGTATATACTTGATATACCTATAATTTAAATGGGGATTCATGATCTATAGACAAAGGTGATTTGGTGAAGGTTTTAGATTATGCAATTCCTTTTGTTCTACTGTAACACAGAGAGTATGCTCTATGTACAAACTACTGTATGGATGTCATGTACTTTCTGCTATATCCATGCATTACATATACCTATTAATTCTCTAGAATGTTCTTTGCAATGGCTGTTAGACATTTATGTACCTGCGACGTTGTAAAGAGTGGAGGTGGACGTAGTATCGTCCGAGTATACTAAAATTGAGATATTTTAACGTATACGTATATGTACAATAAATCTTCTATATTACAAATGGAAATGAACATATTGAAAGTATCTGTGCAGGGATGAGCAGTAAAAAACGGTTGGGTAACTATAACCTATGGAAAATGTATAACTATATATTTGCAAAAAACAGTAAGAGAACGTAAAAAAATTTAAATAGTGGTTCTGAGAATTTTGTTCCTTGTAATATTTTACAAACGACTATTCTTCTGGAATTTCATTTAACATTCAGCATCCTTTACATCTTCTTAAAATTTCAAATAGGCCATAAATAACAAATAATATTTCAGACTTTCAATAAAATCTCCATTTACCCGCCTTGAATATTCCTTTATAGAAACTAAAACAAGCTCTCACAACAGTTTAAAAGCCTTTCTATATCGTCCAAAAATCATATGAAAAATTTCCAACAATGGAAACTTAAAGCAAAGCCATCAACCCAAATACTATCTACGTCTTTTGACTCTTTTAATGTTACCACCGCATTTTGGCCTTCTAATTCTTCACGTAAGTTAACCTCAGTCTGACTTATATGAGCCTTTTATCAATTATTTAGGAGCTGTGAAATAATAATATATTTGATAAATTAGTATCTTACGACGATGAACAATGATTGGGCTCCAGATCCGTTTCTCAGCAAATCCTCACCATAATAATTCCAAAAACCAGTTTTTCAAAACACTACTCCTTACGAAACTGTTAATGTTTTTTCAGAGCACAGAGCAACACTCCGCTCACTGTGCCTCGTTCGAGCCAAATAAGAAATGGCTGACTATGGGTGGAATTTTTGATGGACAGGCTACTTTTTGACACGTCAGCAAAGCAGGCGTATAGAAGTACAGTGCGAATTTATACTTAATTCTTAGTCAATACAAAATTAACACTACTATTGCCGTGAGTTTGTACGGTACTCTACACATGTATGAGATTCAATTTGGATTCGAGTATTGAACAGTACCATGAGATAAACTATTACCGATATGTACACCTGGTGACAAAAAATATTACAAATAGTTTGTTTTGTATGTAAACCCATGGCTATGCAAACTCTTATTACTGAATTGTGTTGTGAGTTACGATTTATACTAATGCTATGTTCATTGCTGTTCTATAAATAGAAAAGTTCAGCGGATTTAAATTGGATAAAGTACAGAGCAAAAATCTTCCTTTAAGCCTAAACTGTTTGGGCAACATTATACCAAGCACTGCATCCTTGCATGAATTTGTGTTAATTAAGATCACCTATTTAGCTGAAGAGGTATTTCTGAATATCACAGACATACTTGAATTAATATATATGCAAGAAACAAAGCTAATATAATATTGATGTAGTACAACCTAGCTAATGCCTAATACTGTACAATATGGAAATCTAAAAATTACTCTCAAGTTATGCATAATATTCGTAACTGGTACGTATAGGTACAGTTTAATGTAGATTACATTTTAAAATTTTAAATGAGATCTCTATATTTAGATATAACGGTTTTTGTTCGTTAACTAGTTCACAATTTGATAGGATATAAAACATAACAAAAATCTTCCTTGTGAATTTTCTCCACGTTAACAAATAATAGGGTATTGTGAGCGTATTGTAAAGTTCATTATCCTTGCAATATTGCTTTGTTATTTTGTGCTACATGTAAAATACGCATTTTATTGCTACATGAGTCATGATTGCTCCGACTGCAAAATGACAATGGCTATTGTGATTTACTAATCAATGTTTTGAGAAGTAGACTAGTCATTGCCATGTTTTCCTTCAAATTTTGTTATCTCCAATAAAATACAGAAAAATTATTTTGGTGGTATTTTGGTCGTTTGGTGGTAGATATAGGGCAAAAAGTAACGCTTTGGTTTTAAAATATTACGTTCACATTTTCTTACCAATTGATAAGGTTACATAATATGCCTATTTTCCCCCATTTTACTATAGATCTAAGTACTTTTTGAACTTGCTGGTAGATCCAGGGCGAAGGTAATTGGCCGCAAATGAGCTCTTAATCATTTAGCTGTTTCACGTCGCAATGCCCCATGACGTAGACGAAATTTAACTGTGTATTGTTAGGTAAGGTAGAGTAGTCTAGGGTCATTGCGACGTGGAACCGCCTAATGCTTGAAACCTCATTTGTGGCCAACTAACATCACCCTGGGTGGAGCTCTGCTCTGCACATATGATCATATAAAATAGAAACTGAATGATTTACATGAGAAATAAAAACAGCGATTTAAATATTTTATAAATCAGTTTTCATACGCAACAAAGTTTTGATTATGTTGACATATTAAATGTCAAAGAAAAATGTCATATTAGTCAAATTCATCGGTATTAGTACCAAATGTGTATTTCTATTAGCCAGTCACCGTGACTGAGTCACGTACAATTTTGATGAGATTCCTGCTTAGTTACACAGTTATGGAGCAACAAATATTTTCATATATCCGTATATATTACAAAAGAAGACTGATTTTCTTGTGCTTATCAAATTCCACAATAAATTAAAATCGTATAGGTACTGCTTTCTAAAATTAGGGGTTTAGTATATAAGAGGGTTCTGCATTGAATCTATCAAACAAGTACACGGGTTTTTGTTGTTTACCTATGGAACCAGGGATTGAAAGTCAAACTATTAGTCTGTCAAGCACAAAAATTCTGATTCTAAGGAACCGACATGGAAAGCTGTTTCAACAAGTTATTTTCTAAAATCGGCTTTTGTAGGTTTAATTGTAGAGGGGTCTAAGCCCTTACCCCATAGGACCGTTTGCCCGCGAAGGTCCGTTTGCCCGCCGTACCGTTATCCCGCACACGTTGTCGCCAAATGAAACAATTTTTGACACCAGAGAATTTGAGTATTGAAATTTTTTGGCTTCATTTTCGTTCAAAAACTGTTTTCCTGAACCAGAATATTGTGAGGAAGACGATGGCACTCTCGGAATTTTCAAATAATGTACCCTCGAGGAGTGGGGGGTCAATTTTGTCCCCCGCATGCACGTTTCGGGGCCGAAAACGGGTGTTTGCATTCCTACAAACTTTCCTAATGGAATGGCCCCGCAAAGATCGCGTTTGCCCGCCGCTACCGTTATTCCGCGGGTCAGTTAACCCGCCTGACAGTTAACCCGTAGGGAAGTTAGCCTGAAAACGGGTCTAGCCCATTATCACGTAGACCGTTGGCCGCGAAGGTACGTTTGCGCGCGCTGTACCGTTATTGGCCGCGGGTCAGTTAACCCGCCCTGACTATTAGCCACACGTACTGTTACCCCGCTTGACAGTTAACCCGCTGTTTGGTTAGGCTAATTACTTTTGGAGTCATTATGCTCAACATTTTTGGGAAATTTTTTTAAGGCGGTCTTCCTCCAAGAATCTTAACTGAATTATTCTCGAAAAATTGTTGGTGCGGTAACTTCTGGAAATTTTAGTTCGCCATAAAGAATTCCATGGGAAAATTTGGAAATTCAGGTTTCGCTCACTCAAATAGACAATTCGCAAAAAATCTCATATCGATTGACCTGAGAACTGGCAGACACATTCTTCATAAGTGTCTGAACAACTTCATTAGAAAAAATTTCAGTAAATTTCCTCTGGAGGCCAAGCATAAAGTCCGAATTTTCCAAGTGCGAAATCGTGGGTTGAAATTTTCGCAGTCATTTTATTTGTAATACTCTATGCTTATAGTAACCTATAATGATTCGTCATTTTGGTGTTTGGAATTTGCATGGTAAAATTTTGAAAATATTGGTAGTTAATGTAAAACCAAACCGCGGGTTTACTCTTATGCGGGCTAACTCTACCGCGATTAACGTGTTTTCGGGCTATTTTCCCTGCGGGTTCACTGATATGCGGGTGTAACAGTAAAGCGGGCTAATAGTCCGGCGGGTTAACTGATCCGCGGGATAACGGTACGGTGGCAGACGGACCTCCAAAGGCAAACGGTCCTTCGGGGTAAGGGCCGGTTACCACATAGTTATTACATGCTACAATGATTTTTGTACTTCAAAGTGGCTCAGTCTTTGAGACATCGTTTCATCTAAGAGGCATCTTCTAGCAATGCAATATTGGGAAATATTGTTTGTTAGTGTCAAATATGTGTTTATATTTTTTAGAATTCGTCAGTCAACTTTCTTTTCTTATTGCATTTTGGAGTTTTTTATGGCATGTCGATCATTCATCATCCCTTTTTGCTTAGGCTTAAAGTTCAGCTTGTTTACATCTTAAAACTTCTTTCTCTCGTGTAGATTAATGTTTTTAACCTAGGCATTTCCAATATATTGTCGAAAATTCAAACTCATTAAGTGGATAAATCAATGCCACACGATTTCATTTCCTAAATTATTCAAACCTAACACCGATAATACGTCCACATACTTAACGGTAAAATAAGTATGACACAAACTTGTTGCCACTGATTTGGTGGAAAATTTGGCAAAATAAAAGGTTTTAAAGCGTATATTTTGAAACAACGGGAAATTAATTTTCCACACTCTTTTTCCTGTTAGCAGTGCCAAGATAGTCTAGTGATCGTGTAATTGCAGAGTAATGGGGACAGTAAATCAAAAACAGACAACATATGTAGCACGCAAAAGTGCATTTTCAGGGTTGAATATGGTTTATACGGAAACATCTGTGTAGGATTCGCGACGCTACGTCACCTCAAGAAGTCAGGTGCTGGTATGTATTCAATTTCACGAGTGTCGTCGCTGTTTTATAGATTATTAATTACCTATTGTTGGCTTCTTGGAAGTACAGGCTAAAAAGTAAGTGACGGCTTCAGCTTACTGCTATATAAACGAAGGGAAGTGGCTGTGAATCTTCAGTTTATTTCTTTAGCTAACATTTTAGAGCAATAAAGGAATCCAATGATTTTTTAAATATTTGCAACAAATTAATTAACGGGCACATTGTGAAAATCAAACAAACTAACAAAAGTTGGATAGAGAACAAAAAACATAAAATATTATTAAATTTTCCCAAGCCCTGTTTTCTCCATCTGTTAACAAACTTTTTATTGTTGGTTTGCTATAACAAGTTATCAGCCTGTGACTTACAAAGGAAAAACGTTGATGATAATTGAAACCAGCATTTTTGGTTTTATGTTATTGTACCTGAAAATGTAATGATACGGAAGGATTAATGAATTTGTGCCCTTATGCCAAAAACTTTTTTTTGCATATTTTGAGTTTTTATGCATGCAGAGACTTCAATTTGCATTGTTTTTGATAATAGTAGCGGAGAGGTAGGAGATGCGGGGAGTGCGCCGCTCCCGGGTCTTTTAACTGTAAATGCCGTTTTGCTTGAATTCAAATAAAAGATACCAAGTTTACTCGAGTGTAACTCTGATAAAAAGGTACCATTGCCCTTCAGGTCAGAAGCTGATAATGCACCCCAAGACCCAAAGCAAGTTAACATTATCGCTGGAGCAGCACCAACGAGGCGTTTAGAGGAAGAGATTTCCGACAATACAAGTTTGACGAAACTCTTCATATACTGAAATTTGCGTTACATCCTGCCTATTCATATATCAATTTAATGATTTTGTTTTGTATTTGACTGTTTTCCTGTTTCTTTTGCAGATGAAGAAAGGTCGTTCTCGACTGAAATGAAAACTAATAAACCGGACAACGCTGGAGTTGAGAAGTGGAGCAATTGAAGTATTATCGTTTAAAATCCTGGAATTAATTTGCTTCTGTATGCGACCTCATCAAATCCCATCGTTTTTCGAAATCTCCTACTTGATAAGGTTTTGTATCTGCTGCCAGGTCCCGATTAATACAAAACTCAATTGTCACACTATTATCTCTTATCATCCTTAATTATTCCTTATCTTTCGTTACTTTCCACCACAATTGTGGTTTACCCCAAACGATTATGGCACTTTTAAGTTGAGCCATTTTTAATTGGGCAATGCGAGACTTTGTAAAAGCGCATGAAGGAGTATACTTAAATTACGCATAAATAACGACAAAGTTTTGTGACAGACAAATGCTGAAAAGTGATTCATACGAATTGGCTGCGCCACTTTCTCGAAACTTATGTGCGAGACAAAATGTCACAAGAAAGACACACAGGAATGACTTTATTGGGCATTTTAATAAAATAGGCTCAATAACGTTGGATTTTAAACGACTGGCAATTTTTATTGCCAAACCCAATGGTCAGTGAATTAGGCATATGAAATACCACTAAAACTGTCTGCAATTCTCCTTATACATTCTAGTAACACCAAAAGCAAAACGCTGACCGAAAAAGTTGAAGAAACTACACAAAAGGAACATTTTGTGAATAAAATCTATTAAATTTGCCTGTAGTGCAGCTCCATAAACTTGACATGTAAATTACAAAGTTTAGTTTTACCGAAAACTGAATACAGCATCGTTTTTAACGTGTCAAACTACCCTAGAAACACTATTTAACTTGCCTGAACTCCCCTGACACTTCAGGTACTTCCCTTGTAAGAAACCCAGAAAACAATTTTTAACCATATAGTTAACATGCATCTAATAGCATGTTTTGTCTTTGTCATGAGTTCATTATGCATATAAATATGCATTTAAATTTAATTTTTAAATCAGCACTAAATAGCTAGGTACTAGATAGAATTTACCTGATTTTTTGGGGCTAAGCGCCCCTAAAGTCAGAGTTTTTACAACATATTTTACCGGTTTTTAGAGCGTATTTGCATACATAGAATACCCATTTTTAGAGCATATTTATCCGACTCGTAGTCATAACCATAAAACCTCAATAATCCACACAGGAATTATTTGTTCCGGACAAAAGTACAATTCTAAAACGATTATCTTGTGTATTCATGTGACGCTCTTTGACTAGGTTGTTTTTTTCTTGCGAATGACAACCAAGTGAAATCGCCTAAGCACCATGAAAGGGTATGTATTTCGTGTATTTACGACTGCATTTGACTGTATATTGATGATGAATTATTGAAAATACTGGAGGAAGGAATATGGCAACACTACACACAAATGATCTGCTACTTTGCTACATACTTAGCTCGATGCTTAATACAGCTTGTGAAGCTTCTATTTCTAAACCTTTTGAATACAGGCATAAAAACGCAGTTTTTATGAGGCGAACACAACTACACATTGAATTTGTATTACTCTTAACTTACCATTTCACATACCCCTCGGTGTACATAAATTATGTTCTTTCAATCTGGCTGAACTCGCTTTTCGGAGACGTTGTCATGGTTCTTCGTGTTTTTGGTATCGTATTCAAAACAACCTTGAAATGCAAAATATAAATTTCGGGACGTCTATAATTCTTTTGTGAAGCAAATGAATCCAACAGCCTGGATCATTTCATGGATCAGAACTCGCACAATTCTTGGCTTTAGATTTTACTCAGAAGATCTTTATTATTGGTTTATATAGCTACTTACCCTATATTTGTAACTTCAATACGGAACAGGATTCCGATGCTCATTAAATAAATTTAAAGGTAGTGACGTATGTCATTGCTCCCATCCGTCATTCTAATTAGGCATTAATGCACGTAATGTAATTATTCACATCTTTGGAATGCGGTCATCTTCTCGCTGCATACCAAACCAATCGTATGATATTATGTACCTATATTTCTCATGAACATGATTATGATGATATGATCCAAGCAGAGAGAGATTCAAGCTAGCAAACCAACAACATCCAAATTCACTCTCTCCCGAGTCGGCCTTTACTTACAATAAATTCTATTACCAATTGGCAACGTAAAACTATCGTAATAATTCCAATCATTACCATAAAACAACAAGAATATTATCATATTCTTTACTAGGTGTGTAGCTTCTCGGGAACTTAAAGGGAATTTTAGCGAACGGAGAACCTATGTTATCAAATATTCTATTAAATAAAGCGGACAAGGCTAAGACGTTCCATTCCTTCACTATATTTAGCGCTCCAGTAAAGATGGTTGTCAATTGTGTGAACAAGAAAAGCGTCATAATATATTTTGAAACGAAAAAATGAGAGTTGGCTTATAATATAATCCACGACTTCTCATGTATGCATCAACTGGATTCTATGCAGAATATTTGCTTCGTGCATTTGAATGCTAATGCTAGACTTACCACACCAGTGAGCTCTCCTCTCGTTTGTCAAGCCTGAACCTTCTGTTTTCCTTGCATATCATAACGCAATGCCAATATTTTTTAATTGTCAGACTTGAATTGTCAGACAGTTCTGCATGCAATTTTAATAAAAAAGGGATGGTGTATTGTCAACGAAATATATAATAAAATGCATTTTAAAAAGCATCTGTTTGTTTAAAGAATTAACTGCAATTACGTTTGTAAGAGAAACTTATATTTAATAGAAATAATTACATGAATGATATTTTTGTTTTCTTATTACACGTAGAACCGATTATTTTTAAACAAAGTAATACATACAAAGTCACAAGCATTATATATTTAATGAAAACTTATTTTTCCACTAGTTCAATGAAAATGGAGCCCAATTTGAATTTGAAACTTTACCTAAATTTTCTTTTAATGTGATAGTTAGGATTGTTTGAGCGAATTACTTGAGTCACTAAATATTGTACGCGTTACACCGTCAACGAGATACTTCTCATATCCTTGATGGCAGATGCAACAGAGAAAACGCTTCAATCGTGATAAAGTTTTTTGGATTCAATTCCAGGAATGCATTTACATTCCCAGAATTGAGCGATTGTTGTAACAGCAGCGAAACTTCACAACAATGTAGTTATGAATTTATTGCCGTACTGAACACTTTAACTACCAGTCGACGGATGTAATACTTTTGATTTATTACCCATTGTCATCTTCTTGCGAAATTTTGGCCAGCCAAAAATATGACGACAGACAGCTATATAAAGGAATCGAAGAGATAATATATCTTCATATGATTTTTGAGATCTATTGGCAGACACTGGAAAAATATTTTATAAAACATAATGTATACAGTTATTTTGTTTGTTAAACAGTTTATAAGAGTTTATGAGCTTTAATATGGAATACCGAGTGGAAACACTCATTTTTAACTAAAGAAAAAACGTTTTAAGTAGCAAGAAAGCCGTGTAAAAGAATTACATACTTCAAACCGGGTAAGTTAACGTAATATGTTTATTCCAAACCTTCCGGCTATTTAGTGGATAATTGAGGGAGTAAATTGAAGAAGTGTACAAGTAAATATGTATTTTTATTTAGCTAACGATGTACAAAATTTTGCTCATCAGCCATAGTTTCAAACGGGTTGCATTTAAACGTGCAGATGTATATTAGAAATCCGCGAAGATTTTAAGAAACAGGCGTATGTAGAAATCTTCCGCAACTTTGTCAGAAGGTTGCGTCTAATAATTAGACTTCATCGCTATTAGTATGATTTGTGTAAAATCTCAAAAGCAAGTAGTCGAATACACTCTTAAAATTTCAAATGAAACTTTCGGAGAAAGGTACTCATACTCGATTTAAATTACCGTCGTCGTCTAATTCAATTCAAAAATTTATGAGGTCTTCCTAATCATGTTCATTTAAAACAATATTAAATTATAAACATCAATATATTTTGAAGGTATTTACAATCAGACGGTTAGCTTTGGGCTTCGTCTACGTCTGCAGACACTTGCGAGTTTTCAAAACCTTCGTCAAAAGAACGACCTCCAACAGTAGTGAACTTCAAAAAATTCAGTAAACATCCAAGTATAATACTTAAAATACATTTTGAATTTTTGAAGTTAAAAAATGTTTTAAACTTATGTTCTTTCATAATTTGTTTTGGGCACTTGGACCTCAATTTTTCAAAATAAGTTTTATCGGTTTGAAAACTTGCTGAGTACCTTGTGTGTTGTGGTCTTGCATCAAATATTTTTCCTTTCTTAGAGTCACCAAAACCATGCACAAGAGACCAACAGCCGTCCTTAGAGACTCCACTTTTGTTGTAGTCCCAGCAAGTCATTGCAAAAATGTATATTATCACAAATGCGTTTTTCTTTTGTAAACATTTGTAACCAAAGTCCGGTTTAGTGGATTCTGAGATGCAGTAATTAGTTGGATGCAAGTTGTATTGAGTATTCTGCTTCCACAGAATATCTGGCAGGAACGATATGTCTTTACTTGTAGTTATAGTTTTGTAGAATGATTCAAGCTTGGCGGGTCAAACCTGAATATAGAACATCCCAGATTTTAGCTCACTGATCATAAAATTTGTCTGTATCAGTCTGTCATTCATAACAGGAATAGTTAAGGCCAGCAGAGAATACGTTCTTAAATATTTCACCGGTTCGCGTCGAACGCAGTCCTTCAGATCAATGCACCGTGGCTAAAGATCGCCAAATGGCGTCATACCCGCTGAATTATTTTCCTAATGAAGCTTGCCAAATAACCGTATTGAAAAAAAGAATCATGTCGAATTTCAATTCCTCTCCAAGATATAAGTTTTTGAAATTTGACCTTGAACCAGCAAAGATTTTGAATTTGGACTTTTTCCAACACTTTTTATTATAAATGCGATTAGGTCTTGTGTAGGTGTCTAAACATGTTGAAATAGACCTACCGCAAAAAGAATTAGGTCAAAATTTTCGAAACTGCACAAGTAATTCAAGTTAATTGGTTTTTCAAAACCGCGTTATAACTTCTATGAATCGCACAATCCAGCTAAGTTACGAGTGCGCCATTAAGGAACTCTGACCTGCCACAACAATCCCTGAAAAACCTTAGCTGGAATCCGTGGGCTCCCATTTTTATAAGGTTTTAAATTTGAGCAGATAAATCCAATTAACGTTTAGCAAAGTGCACTACCACTTTGGGATCAGTATTGGGTCCTCATGCTTTCACGTACGCAGACATAGTAAGAGCTGTACAAAGCTTTTAACATGCGTTTTTAACATGCAGAAAGGGTGCATTGTCCAAACACACTAATAAATTTCCATTTAAATCACATAAAAATATAATTTTATTTATAATACTATACCTATGATTGTTTTGGATTTAGCATTAGCGGGGACATTGCGTTACTTTGGATTTAGCATACGATTCCCATGTAAATGGATTTAGCATACGATTTCCCATGTAAATGGATTTAGCATTTGAAAAAAAATTCTAGAGAGGATTTAGCATTGAAAAAATTTCAACATAGGATTTAGCATAAAAATAAATAAATAAAAGTCTATAAGGGGACTTAAAAAAGGTGAGTTTTAAACGGGATTTAGCAAAGCGTTATTGACATGGGATTTTGTATGCTAATCCATCTACAATGGAATTCGTATGCTAAATCCATCTACTGGAATTCGTATGCTAAATCATCTACATGGGAATTCGTATGCTAATCCATCTACATGGGAATTCGTATGCTAAAATCCAAAACGTACTCATGTTACCGCTAATGCTTTAATCCACGTCGCACTTCCAAATTCTAAATCCAATTTAAACTTGCCGTATTGCTAAATCCAAATTTAAACTTCCCGTATCTAAATCCTACTGTACACTTCCAAATGCTAATTCCAAATTTAAACTTCTGTATGCTAAATCCGAAACAAAGGTGTAGCTAAGACAGTTAGGTAACTTGTAATGCGTTAATTGCTACGGCTGCTTACGCGTTACGGTTAACCGCTCTAGAACTTGTAATATGGCGTTAATGCGCTACGGCTGCTTTTACTCGTACCGGTTAACGCCTCTAGTTATCACACTTTAATTCAAAAAATACATTTGAAACGTTGTTTAACCTCAACATATGTCATGAAATGAGATTTATTTAAAAAATTAATAAACATTAAGGCAACTAAAATATAATTTAATTATCACGGCTCACCTATTTAAATAAGCAATACAAACTGGCGACCTGCAGCACCGTGCAAAAAACTTGTACTAAGCATTCTTTTTTTGATAAAAAGGAAGAAAAAAAAATCGTAATCGTAAAATATTTATGAAATGTGCGAGTTCATTAAGTAGCAATATAGATTCACGTGAACCTGAACGAATTATTTATAACAATATTGTCAAACGGTACGTAATATGGAAAAGTCAAAGGTCCAATCTCAAGATTAACTAGAAGACTTCCATTCTAAGGGCCAAAGGAATATTGAAGGGCAACCTAGTTTTATTTAATAAATAAGCTCTAACTTTTGCTTTATGACTATGTACCACAAACTTAACTCTGTTTGAATCAATGTTAACACTGCAGTTTCAAAAACTGCAATTCTTTTTTAACCACGTGAGCTATTAACTTAAAAAAAACTGGCGGGAACAAGCGACACTTGCTAAAAACCAGTTAAATATATTGTATTCATTTAATACTATATTCCTACCCTGTAATATCTAAACTTTTTCAATCGTCTAAGTTTTCTTTACAGGACGACTTTCTTACTTATGGAGAAAATAATTAGAAATTTGTTATTACGTAGGAATTAGTTAAATGAATACAATAATTTAACTGGTTTTTTTTAGCAAGTGTCGCTTGTTCCCGCCAGTTTTTTTAAGTTAATAGGCTCGTGTTTAAAAAAGAATTGGCAGTTTTTGGAAATGCAGTGTTAACATTGTATTCAACAGAGTTAAGTTTGTGGTAAGTAGTCATAAAGCAAAGTTAGAGCTTATTTATTAAATAAAACTCAAGGTTGCCTTCAATATTTCCTTTGGCTTAGAATGGCAGTCTTCTAGTTGAATCATTTGAGATTGGACCTTTGGACTTTCCCATTATTACGTACCGTTTCGACAATATTGTTATAAATAATTCGTTTACAGGTTCACGTGAATCTATATTGCTACTAAATGAACTCGGCACATTTCATAAAATATTTTACGATACGATTTTTTTTCTTCCTTTTTATCAAAAAAGTAATTGCTTAGTACAAGTTTACACTGCACGGTGGCTGCAGGTCGCCAGTTTGGTATTGCTTATTTAAATAGATGAGCCGTGATAATTAAATTAGTATTTTAGTTGCTTAATGTTTTATTAATTTTTAATAAATCTCATTTCATGACATATGTTGAGTTAAACAAGTTTCAAATGTATTTTTTTGAATAAAGTGGTGAATAACTAGCGCCGGTTAACCGGTAACGGTAAAGCAAGCCGTAGCGCATTAACGCATATATTCAAGTTCTAGAGCCGTTAACGGTAACGGTAAAGCAGCCGTAGCCACATTAAGCATTACAAGTTTACCTTAACTGTCTTAGCTACACTTTGTTTCGGATTAGTATACGGAAGTTTTAAATTTGGAATTGCATTTGGAATGTAACAGTAGGATTTAGCATACGGAAGGTTTAAATTTGGATTTAGCATACGAAGTTTAAATTGGATTTAGAATTGGAAGTGCGACGTGGGATTAAGCATTAGCGTAACATGAACGTTTGGATTTAGCATACGATTTGGTAGATGGATTTAGCATACGAATCCATGTAGATTTACAACGAAATTCCATGTAGATGGATTAGCATACGAATTCCCCATGTAGGATGGATTTAGCATACAAAATCCCATGTCAATACGGCTTTGCTAAATCCAGTTTAAAACTCACTTTTTAAGTCCCTTATAGATATTTATTTTATGCTAAATCCATGTAGAAATTTTCAATGCTAATCCTCTCTAGAATTTTTTCAAATGCTAAATCCATTTTACATGGAAATCGTAGCTAAAGCCATTTACATGGAATCGTAATGCTAAATCAAAGTAACGCAATGTCCCGCTAAGCTAAATCAAAACAAATATAGTATAGTATTATAAATAAAATTATATTTTATGTGATTTAAATGGTAAATTTATTAGTGTGTTTGGACAAATGCACCCTTTCTGCATGTTAAATAACGCATGTTAAATGCTTTGTACAGCTCTTATATGTTGCGTACGTGAAAGCATGAAGCCCAATACTGATCCAAAGTGGTAGTGCACTTTGCTAAACGTTAATTGGATTTATCTGCTCAAATTTAAAACCTCTATAAAAATGGGAGCCCACGGATTCCAGCTAAGGTTTTTTCAGGGATGTTTGTGGCAGGTCAGAGTTCCTTAATGGCGCACTCGTACTTAGCTGGATTGTGCGATATAGAAGTTATAACGCGGTTTTGAAAACCAATTAACTTTGAATACTTGTGCAGTTTTGAAATTTTGACCTAATTCTTTTTGCGGTAGGTCTATTTCAACATGGTTTAGACACCTACACAGACCTAAATCGCATTATATAAAAAGTGTTGGAAAAAGTCCAAATTCAAAATCTTTTGCCTGGTTCAAGGTCAAATTTTCAAAACTTATATCTTGGAGAGGGATTGGAAATTCGACATGATTCTTGTTTTCAATACGGTTTATTTGGGCAGCTTCATTAGGAAAATAATTCGCGGGTATGACCGCCATTTGGCAGATCTTTAGCCCAGTGCTTGATCTGAAGGACTGCGTTCACGCGAACCGTTGAATATTTAACACGTATTCTCTGCTGCCTTAACTATTCCTGTATGAATTACAGACTGATACAGACAAATTTTATGATCAGTGCTAAATCTGGGATGTTCTATATTCAGGTTCGACCGCCAAGCTTGAATCATTCTACAAAACTATAACTACAAGTATAGACATATCGTTCTTGGCCAGATATTCTGTGGAAGCAGAATACTCAATACAACTTGCGTAAACTAATTACTGCATCTCAGAATCCACTAACGGACTTTGTTACAATGTTTACAAAGAGAGCGCATTTGTGATAATATACTTTTTGCAATGACTTGCTGGACTACAACAAGTGGAGTCTCTAAGGAGCGGCTGTTGTCTCTTGTGCATGGTTTTGGTGACTCTAAGAAAGGAAACATATTTTGATGCAAGACCACAACACACAAGGTACTCAGCAAGTTTTCAACCGATAAAAACTTATTTTGAAAATTGAGGTCCAAGTGCCAAAACAATTGTGAAAGAACTTAAGTTTAAACATTTTTTTAACTTCAAAATCAAAATGTATTTTAAGTATTATACTTGGATGTTCTGAATTTA